>JAHWFO010057865.1:0-11256 GCA_023313115.1 Rhysida immarginata | reverse complement strand
TACTTATCAAGTGCACGCCATTTTGAAATTTTTAAGCGTCCCGGAAGACGCTAAATTTATTTCGTTGATTTCTTGTCTGGTCAAGTTAGATTGTAAAATTCCTTATGATTGGTGCGAATTTTATACAATTAATTGGCTAAGACGTAACTTGTAATCATCGCATCATATCCGTATGAATCATACCCAAGGATGTGAAAACAGAGCAGTTGCAAACTGAAGCACTGTCACGAGAAAATGTTTTCTCTTGACTGTGGTGAAAGTGAAACTGCCAACAGCATGGCGTGTAAGAGGCCTAGAATAATGACTGTTTTTTTTTCAAAAGAAAGGTAATCAAGTTACTAGTAATAATTCAATAGCCATTGAAAGAATAGAAGTAAATGTTAATGAACATGATTCCGTTTCTACTGAGGATGGGCTAGAGGGGACTACTGCAAATGAAAAGAGAGGTAAGAAGAAGCAACGACGCTTCCAGAGAGATTGGATTACATAGTATTCGTGGTTCCAATTTAACAAAGAAACTAGGTTAATGAAGTGTATAGTTTGCACAAGTTTTCGTGTTATAACGAACAAAAAAATCACTTTGCAAAGTGCAAAGCTTCCGCAATTCCAGTTACATCTCTTCCGTGTGAAAGAGGGTTTTCAATTCAAAATTTGATTAACAATCCCATTAGAAACAAAATATGTACGAACACATTATACAGATTACGTTTTATTCAAAGTAATCCGTGTATCCCCAATCAAATGGTGAAATGCTTTCCAAGTTATTAAATTATTAAAGGACAAATAAAAGACGAAAATGGTGGCTAGATCTGTTCCTCCTCGTGGTGCCACTCGAAGTCCCTACTACAAGGTGGGCTAAGCTGAATGGATATCACCTTCAGCTACAGACCATGCGACAGGCCGACTGAATACTTAAATTGTCGCATCATATATGGAACATGGACCCAAATAATTCCTCGATTAAAACTGGAGCGTACTTCAGAAACGACGCGCCTAGGCAAGGCCCGGCCTGCGTGATAAGTGAGCAAGAGTTACTGGCAAAAGCACGCTGTCGGGACAAAAGCAAGCTCTTCCATCAAACCAAAAACAAGAACATACGAATAGCCACCCTAAATATTGGATCCCTTACCGGACGATCATTTGAACTTGCAAATTTACTGAAATAACGCCATATTGACATCTGTACTTTACAAGAAACCAGATGGAGTGGCTCAAAATCAAAATGCATTTGTAAAATCATCTACTACGGCACACCAAAAACCCGAAATGGTGTAGGTATCATCATCTCCCATACATTCCGCGACCCAGTAGCTGAGGTCCAATGATTCGATGACCGTCTTATGAAAATTTTGATTCATACATCTAATAATCCTATTCATTTTTTCTCTGCCTATGCCTCACAAACTGGACAATCAAACCAAGTAAAAGATGCTTTCTGGGCTCTGATAGATGAAAAGACCACAGAGGACTTCATCATTGATGATGACCTGAATGGCCATGTTGGATATGCAAAAGACAATGATGAAATGCTGCCATGATGGTCGAATACTAGAATTTGCCAACTCGCACGATATCATTTCGAACACATGGTTTCAAAAACGAGATTCTCAACTTATTACATACTACAGTGGAGAAAAGAAATCACAAACTGACTTTATTCTAGAAGGAGATGAAGCCAGAAACTGTGGACACAGATTAACAAGAACAACAGGAAACCACTATTCCACATCAGATGTTTATTACAACGTATACGCTGAGGAAGGCAGCTTGGCTGCCGAAATGAGCATACGTTCTAATAAACATCTGATGTGGAATAGTGGTTTCCTGTTGTTCTTGTTGACTTTATTCTCATTTGAAGATCCTTTTAAAATCTGCCACCAATGCCAAGGTCCTTCCTTATGAAATAATTGCTATTCAACACCACCCAGTCATATGTACACTCCATATCCAGCCACCAAACGTAAGCAGTAGAGAACGTATTGGCCCTGCTCATATAAAATGGGTAAAATCAATGGCAAAGAGTCAACATTTGCTCTCAGGATACAGCTCCCACCCATCACTTCAGTAGAAGAAAGTTGGCAAAAAGCAAAGAACATGGTCCATCAAGCTGAACCAGGCTTAACAAAATCTGGACGTGGACACGTTGACAAGGAAACATGGCTCTGGACAGATGATGTCAAGGAAAAAATTAGAGAGAAAAAACGCCTTTACCAAATCTTCCTTGCTAACAAAGGCCAAGAAAACTGGCAAACTTATAGAACTGCACGTGGGATTTCAAAAAAGGCAGTAGCTGCTGCAAAACATTCTCACTTTGATGAATTGTACAAGAAGCTTGACACTCCTGAAAGTGAAAAATCCATCTATCGCCTTATTGAATCCCGACATAAGCAAACAGAAGACACTGAAAAATTCTTTGAATATAACAATGAAAATGGCAAAATAATCAATAATCATAAAAAAGTCGCTGAACTCTGGTGAGACTACTTTGAAAAAGTCTCAACAGAAGAATTTCCATACACACCAATAACCACATATCCACCCACCCTTAGCCCAATGCCAGCAATCACTTCAGCCGAAGTCAAACAAGCATTAAAGTAGATGAAGCCAGGGAAAATAACCGGTACGGATGATGTGGCAGCAGAGTTCTGGAAGTCACAATCACATCACGCATATTTCAGGAAATGGCTAGCACAGTTTTTCAACCAAGTCATCAAGGAAAAGAGGGATACCCGCTGACTGGCAACTCAGTACAACCATCCCTATCTGGAAAACAAAGGGCAACCCAACAGACTGTTCAAATTACTGGCCAATCAGACACACTATGAAAATCCATGAACGCATTCTCTTGAAGAGAATCCGTGACATCATAAGCCTGACAAACAACCAGGCTGGATTTACCAAGCATTGTGGAACCATTGCTGCCATACATGCAAGCAGACTTTTACTTGAGAAACACAGAGAAAGAAAGAAACATATCCATGGTGTATTCCTGAACCTTGAAAAGCATTTGATCCGGTACATCATGACAACATCTGGTATGCACTTTCTAAGCACGGAATCCCTGAGGAACTCACTGAATGGGTATAACTACTCTACAAGGAAACCAAGAGCCGAGTACAGGCTGCTGCAGGGCTTACAAAAAACTTCCACATCACTGTTGGGGGTACACCAAAGTTCACCCCTATCACCACGCCTGTTTATCCTAGCAATGGATGCCATCACACAAGAACTGCAATACCCAGTTACCTGGACACTCCTGTACGCTGATGATGCCATGCAGTCCTCTCAAACAAACTAAACATTACAAGAGCAGGCCCAAGCCTGGGACAATCAACTCTCAAACATTGGATTTCAGCTAAATATCAAAAAGACTGAATACTTAATAACAGACCCAACCGAAGATGGCACAATACAAATTGATGGCAAGGATTTGCCTAAAACAGAGAACTTTAAATATCTTGGATGAACCATCACAGCTGATGGCAACATGGCTCCAGAAGTCACTGCCAGAGTGAATGCAACTTGGATGAAATGATGTACAACAAGTACCTTATATGTGACAAAACGCTGAGCAACCACCTAAAATCAAAGATCTACCGCACCGTAATCCGCCCCGTAGCACTTTATCGGTCTCAATGTTGGCCAATAACAAAAGCTGAATACAAATTGAGTGTCATAGAAATGAAAACGCTACGCTGGACGGCTGGAAACACACGATTTGACATATAGTGACGATATCGGCAATACTGACATTAGGAAATTGTTCGGCATCACCTCAATTGCTGACAAACTACGAGAATCCAGGCTACGTTGGTATGGCCACACCCTACATGTTGACCAGCAATCAACTGCCAAAATCGGACTGAAACTAGTAGTGCCTGGAACATGACCAAAAGGCCGACCAAAACAACGTTGGCTAGACTTACTACATCAAGACCTTAAGATTGCAGGCCTCCATCCAGACCAAGCCAACGACAGAATCAAATGGCGCCAGCGCTCCAGAGCAGCCGACCCCAAAGCTAAATGGGACAACGGCTAAAGACAAAGAAGAAGAAGAAAAAAAGACGAAAATGAGTTTTTGTATAAATTTACTTTATGTAACTTTGCGTGAATTTATCTCTAAATAAAAAATAGCAATAAATTCATTTCATAAATATATATTTTTGATAGAGGACGCTAAATAAATTAGTGAGGACTTAATAATTCAAATACATGGGGTCCCTAGGACTTACTAATTATTCTTTCTAAAGGAAACCCTGGTATATGCCGTCTTGGGAACCTAGAACCCATCAATAATAAGCATCATTCTTGTACAAAAAACCTGCTCTTTCTGATGGTATCATTGAAAATTAAACTGGAGTGACGTTTTTTGAGATATTGTACTTAATATTGTACTGGTTTTGTACACTTGCAAAATAATGTGGCATATAGATCTTTTGTTTCTGAGCAATTGGCATCCAAAATGAGGTATGAAGTTGTCACGACAAAATTTGGTGGTTACTTTAGCATAGATAGACAGTTGAATGGTTAACCAGACAACTTTTTTGATCATACTAAAGCATTCTACGCCAAAAGTACTGGTATGATAAACTTCACACATATCTGGCAACGGTACCTGATTTTATAGGTCAAAGTTGGATCTTTTGCGGCATGGGTACATTAAATGGATGACAGCCTACTGAACATAACCTGTAAATTTTGAACTAATGCACGATAAGCTCTAAAGTTTTTCAGTTTCATTTAGATTTTAGAGTTACATTATTACAATATTTCATGAGAATTGGAGAGGTTCGAGTGGGAGGCCTGTGGTGAGTTGACATGGACTGATCCAACAACTTGGAAGAACTAGGAGACAAAAAATCCACTTCACCACAAAAAAATTGACATTTATTGGCACAGATGTACATTTCGATAACAGAGTGATCATCAGTATGAAACTCTGTATGCCACTTTTTTGTGGTCAAGTGGGGTTTTTTTTGGTCTCCTAGTCCTTCCAACTGTAAGTAACCACAGTCCCAGATGTTTATTCCTAAATATTTATGACCCAATAGCTTCTTTCAGATCCGGTTTGTTTGAATACTGGCGACCATCCATGTAGACATCATGCACCAACATCTCCCAGATATTCTCTATTGAATTAATAACAATAATTCTGACATTTTTCTTTCTTTAAATCAATTCATTGTGGAGGATGGTTTGTGAATGGGAACAATAAACTTTTAAACATTGAAACTCTGGCCGACAGAAGAATACGTTCAAACCTACTCTTTCTTTTTGAGTTACTGAATTCCGCTGTTGACTGTCCTAATTTACTAGAACTGATTCCTATCCGTATCCCTAACTACATTACTAGGAATACAGAACCCTTTCTGATTGAGAAATCAGTGTCCGCCAATAATTATGTCTGTAACTCACCAATTAGACGCCTCCTCAGGAGTGCTAATTCCTGTTTGGCTAATTTTGACATTTTTCATGACAACAGACAAAAACTCAAACAAATTAATCTCTTCACTTATCCTGCTGATAATTAATTATTATTATTATATTATATATTATGCTAATTATATTAATTATTGATTGTTTTTAATTTATTTCGTTAGTGATTTTAATGCTTTATTTATATCATTTTATATCATTTTATTATATTATTTATATCTTTTCATCTTTCTTTATTTTTGTTTTATATGTATGATTATATTTAATATTTCTTTTGTAAATGGGTATTCCCGTCAATAAATCTAAAAAAATATATCCAGTTTTCAGTCCCCATGTTTGATCCGCATGGCCGTAAATATTGCTCTAACATCTGTTCACACACATTGATAGAGTTCATTCGTCCATTAAATGCTCCTTTTGCGTATGCTTCCCCCTCCCCAACGTTAACACCATTCAAATTAAATTTTCTAATCAAAATTTCCTTCATCTGTAATTATCACAAAAGGTACTATTCGTTTGTCAATTGCAAAAATTATTTCTTTTGGGCTAGTTTTTCAGTGATTTAAAAAGATTTTTTTCCATGCGTTAGTTGTTGCTGAGATATCAATTCATTTTCTGCACACTGCAGATGTAAAATCAGAACTGTATCACTAATTCATATGACACACCTATAGCTTTGTTTTTCTTCATATTTTTTCTCTCTATATTCAGCAATATTATTTGTTTATTCCTTAAAGCAGTGACATTCAAAAGGAAATCTCTACTGTTTTTCTGATTTGGACTGTTTTTGTATTTTATGTCTGTCACTAATGCATTTTGTACATGTGTTTATCTTTTAATAGTTTTATTTTTAATGTATGTATAGTAGTGAGTTCATCTCTTGATTATATTGCTACCGCAAAAGGTGTATATTCATCTGGAAGACTTGACAATAGTTTATTCGGTAATTTTAAATCAACTTCGGTTATCTCATCAGTGATCTCCAAAAAAAAATTCATAAATGAGTAAGACGTGATAAATTTCTGAAAGATTTATGCACAACCCCGAAGGATGCAAGAGCTTTTTGATCTATTTTATCCCATGCAGCTTGTTGATGCACCTCTTTAGGCCTAACATTTAATTCGTCGACGTACGACCACTTTTTATGTATTATTGCCATTTTCATGTGAATTTAACATGTTTCGTAATTTGTCTTTCGAAGTTTTTCTATTTGATATGAGCCGATATTCAACATAAGTTGTCACTTAGCACTATTTTAGGTGTGGCGTTCATAAAGTTTCAAATCTTACCGGCGAGCATCAAAAAATCGATTCACATGCATACCTTTTATTTCGATGTGTTCTATGTTGATTTAAGTAATGTTCATAGCCACTGGCAGTCCTGAAAATCCTAGAATCATAGATAACCTGTTACGATGTTGTTCAGTTGAAATAAAATAGACTAATTTAAAGGATTTCAAGATTGCTTTCAGTTACCGCTCAAACACAATGCAAGTTACAACAATGGCGGATAGCAACAATTAACTCTAAAACGGGAAACAGAAAAGACGAAAAACAATTTTTGATTCTGAGATATTATTTTTTTCCAATTATTAAGGCACCATCCATTTTCTACATATTATTCATGTAAAATCAGAACTTTATCACTAATTCAGATGAGATAACTATAGCTTTGTTTTTATTCATATTTTTTCTCTATATATTCGGCAATATTATGTCTTTATTCCTTAAAGTAGCGACATTCAAAAGGAAATTTCTACTGTTTTTCTGATTTGGACTGTCTTTGTACTTTGTGTCTGTCAATAATTATTAATACACATTAATGCATTTTGTTAATGTGTTTATCTTCTTTTCTTGCTTCTTCTTTTAATAGTTTAATTTTAATTTAATCTCTTGATTCTATTGCTACTGCAAAAGGTGTATATTCATCTGGAAGACTTGACAATAGTTCATTCGGTAATTTTAAATCAACTTCGGTTATCTCATCAGTGATTTCAAAAAAGAATTCATAATGAGTAAGACGTGATAAATTTCTGAAAGATTTACGTACAACCCGATGGATGTAAGAGCTATTTTATAATTTTTAGGCGTGGTGCGCAACTCCATGCTGCTTGTTGATGCACCTCGTTAGGCCTAACATTTGATTCGTCGGCGTACGACCATTTTTCGTTATGTATTATTACCATTTTCATCTGAATTTAACATGTTTCGTAATTTGCCTTTCGATGTTTTTCTATTTGATATGAGCCGCTATTCAACATACGTTTGTCACTAAGCACTATTTTAGGCGTGGCGTTCATAAAGTTTCGATGCTGATCAACAAGCATCAAAAAATCGATTCACATGCATACCTTTAATTTCCTTGTATTCTATGTTGATTTAAGTAATGTTCATAGGCACTGGCAGTCCTGAAAATCCTGGGACCATAGATAACCTGTGACGATGCTGTTCAGTTGGAATAAAATAGACTAATTTAAAGGATTGCAAGATGGATTTCATTTGCCGCTCAAACACAATGCAAGTTACAGCAATGGCGGATAGCAACAATAAACTCTAAAACGGGAAACGGAGAAGACGAAAAACAATTTTTGATTCCGAGATTACATACATTGCCTAAGGTCAAAAACTCTCACCGGTGAGAAGAATTAGCCTTTGGTCGGTCAGAAATCCCGGTGAGAAAATGAAATCCCGGTCGTCTTAATTCGGTCAAATATGCCAGTTAGTGCTATCAGGGAGTAAAGAATAGAGATGCCTGGTCTATTCTTTACTCCCTGGTATGACAGTCCTCACCGAGAAAAAGACGATTAACCCTGTGAGAAATTACGTCATCGTTCTCCCTTTTCCCTGGTTGAGGGTTTTTGACCGCAGCCATTATACTGATAGGAGAAAATACCAAATTAATACAATTCACGATAGTTTATCATATCTATTTCGGAATTAGTGCAGTGCCAGTCATAAGCAAAAGGGCCATTTCTTCTTAGGCACGGGGAAGTTTTTTTGATGAGACGACCCCCCCCCCCCCCCACCTCTTAGCAAGCAATACCACAGAATAACACAGAATGGACAGCTTCACAGTTTCCCATGCTAAGCAGAGAGTAAAGAAATAACAGTGATTAAAATAACAGCATATTTTCTTTACTCTGTGATGCTAAGCGATGATAGTTAGCAGACGATGGCGCTGCTAACCGGCTCGTTAACCAGCGTTTCAATGGAGCTTGCTATGACTTTTTCAGGATTTTTAATTATTTCTCGGTCTCGAATTAACGGAAACTATCCTGATCACACGGACGCTTGAAATGAACGCCATGTAATCTTTCGGCATCAAGAAAAAAATATTTTCCACGGAAGAAAAATAGATATTCGCCTAATTAAATGCCTGAGTAACTTGATTGGCAATCAGCTGTTTGGCTGTTAAGTTTACAGTATACGTTTAAATAATTTACAAATATATTATTATTTCCGCGAAATACAGTAATTTCACTCACAAACTAATCTAATCTTCTTTAAGTTGTTTTTATTGAGAAAGTGATAAGCAAAATCACTTTCAGAATACAACAGAATCAGAATGCAACATTTAAATATATTATATACCCTTAAATTGAAGTAAATGATGTTGATTAATTAAGAAATTTCACACTTCAACAAGATAATATAAAAATAACAAAATTGATAAAAATGACAGTTGATTATAATTAATTTACATTTGATTTTAAACTCATTACCATTTTTTTTATAATTCATAAATGGCCAAAAATTAAAATTTTCAAAGAATCATTTTTTTTTATACTTTGCAAGCAGAATAAATTTTATTTTAAATTAAAATTCATTTTAATATTTAGCCACAAAAGAGATTAAATTTCTTTACTGAAATCTCTTAATTACAGAATTTTTTAAGACACAGTTATGCGGGTTGATGCAAATAACAGCGATTGTTAATAGGAACTTGAAATGGATATTAAAAAATCTAGTTGATTAAAGAGTTACTATAAAACCAGCAAACATGATAAAAGCATAAAAAAGACGCAATTATTTCTGCTTTAACCTAATGAAAAGATTTTTCCAGATATTAAACCACCAGGTAAACGTTAAAGTTTTTAATTTTTATTAAGAACTTTGCTGAAGAAAGTAGCTTTATTGATGAAGAAAGTAGCTTTGATGAAGAAAGTAGCTTTATTTCATTTTGGAAAATTAGCAAAATGTAAGTTTAAAATGATTTTATTTTTATTGTACACCGAAAAAATCCTGATCACAGTTTCGTTAAAAATGTGAGGGTTTAAAAAGACAACTTTTCATTTTTCATTTAATGAAATTAACGTAAGAAACTGACATTTTTTTTAGTTATACAATTAAGCAAACATCACGCGAAAAAGCTTTTATTTTCTATATAAACATATAAAAATTCTGAATACACTTTTACCAAAAGTTAACTTTTTAACTAATAATATTACTTTAAGAATCGGGTCACTTTGAAAGGTACATAAGCAAACATATCTTAAATGATTTCATTTTCATTGTAAAAATGCGGGAGATAGAGTTGGTATACAGTTCTGTCAAGAGGCTCACAAATTTGTCACCGGCTCCACGAGATGTTAGTGTTAAGATCAATGAAGGCCGCACACAACTCATCCTTTTCCTGGGAAGCTATATTCATCCACTGCTGAAGGGCAAAGTTATGCTGAAACACCCGTCAAATCCCTTCTGTTACTGAGAAATGAACTAGTCGGTTAGGCGCTTCGCAAGGCAACCGGTGAATAATTTACACTCACTCACCAAAAGTCATGGCACACCCGCTATTAACGTGTTGGGCCCTCTCTGACCCGGATAACGACTGCGACCCGTCGTGGAAGGGAGTCTGGAGCCTCCACCTGTTAGTGTGGTCCCCACCTGATAAGCGAGGTCTATGGTTTCGTGTGGCCTGCGCCAGACACAGACACGACCATTGGCCCGATACAGCTGAAACCGTGACATGTCGGACCAGGCAACCCTTCGCCAGTCCTCAGCGGTCCAATGTCGACGTTGGTTGGCTCAGGCTAGGCGTTGCCGACGATGTGCAGCTGTCAAGAGTGGCACCCATCGTCGCCTGCCTCCTGCTCCCAAACCTGCAGCTGCCAAGGTTGGCGGAATTGTCATCACGAACACAGATATGGGACGTCCCTGGTTGTACCGCATGGTGATATGGCCCGCTGTCGCCCTTCATTCAGCAATTGCAAGTCGGGTGACCCGGCGAACACCTCTGGCATGAATGGGCGTGGGCTGCCCGTCCGCTGTCCGATATGGTTTATAACCCCTCGTTGGGTGTACTCTCGAGAGACCCTTGTAACGGTTATGCGGGAAAATTGCAGGGTGTTGGCTACATTTGATATTGAGGCACCCCTCCGTCTGGCACCAACAATCATTCCCCGTTCAAATGCGGATACCACTCGGCGTGCTGCCAATTCTGCAGCTACTTTTGCTTACAATGATTGTGTGATATCAAGGAGTCCTGTGCACCTGCATTCCCAGAATGGAAGCAGCGGGATCTGTCTCATTACGGACAGGGGACGTGATTGGAGGGGTGTGCCATGACGTTTGGTGAGTGAGTGTATATATCTCTCTGAGTTAGAGTAATCGGACGATAGTTGCCAACATCATCCCGGGTTATGTATGAGGACAGTGATCGACGTCTTACAGGTGTCCGGAATGCCATTATATTTCAAACAAACATTTAATATTTTAGTTATGATATAGCATCCCCGATCAACCTGCTTCCAGTGTTTGTACATGATCCTGTCCTCGCCGGGAGATGTATTTTCGCATTTGCGAAGATGTCTACTGACCTCCT
>JAHWFO010057864.1:0-13671 GCA_023313115.1 Rhysida immarginata | reverse complement strand
GGAAAGGCATCGGGTGAGTTGAGAGGGGTGTCTGAGAATGAGCGATGCACCTTAATCCCAGTTTCCTGTCCATTCAAGCACAGTAATGGACAGATTGAGCGGTGTGTTACATGTTAATGGGGCAGATTGAGCGATGTATATTGCTTATTGCAAAATTAGGTTTATGAATATAACAAAGTTCAAATTCAAGTTATTCACAATCATAAATTTACAATAATTGAAATTTGATGTTCTTTCCGGAGTCCTTTAAAGATTCGTAGATTACAAGGTGTCGTTCGCTAGCAGCTGGATATGACGAGGGTCTAATATAGCAGTGGAGCATGAACAAGATTCTGTTATGAAAATAAAGCCATAAATGTTATACAGGGAGAGAAGAACGATGAAGCAATAATTTGAAATGTCTACTAAGCCTATCTTTAGCTACTTATTGCAATCTCGTGAATTTATCCCTGCAGCGAATTCCGCTTTTTTTTTGCAGGATGCTTCTTTGCCACTTCCGAAATACGTAATCGAAATTATGGAAAATGGCGCTCTGGAACAAATGCTGCCGATGCTCTTTTCATCAATTTTGCGACATGTTTTTTATATTGTTTTGTGTGTTATTTCCTAGAAAAAATATTATGCAAAAAAAAAAAGATTAAAAGATTAAAATATTATATAATTTTTGATCAGCCCATAAAAGCTCGCAGAGCAGCATTAGCGGCAGACGTAGATACGATCTTCACCTTGATTAAATTGTTGTTAAAGATAACCTATGATGATGTTTAATTAAACTTGATAATAATAATAATAATAATAATAATAATAATAATAATAATAATAATAACTGTTATTCATAATTTTTTTTAGATTGTTTCATTTAAAAATGACTACGAAATTTGATAAAGTAGTGACCAAGACATTCCTGGAAGTAAAACGTAGACTGCCTATACTGAACATCGCACAGGATGATTCAGTGGTTCACTATGTTGGTGATGTCAGAGGGAAAAGGGTGCTCGATATGGGATGTGGCGAAGGAAGTTGCGCCAGACTCATGAAGACCAAAGGGGCTGATTTGGTGGTTGGAGTGGATATATCTGAACATATGATCAAGACAGCAAAAGAAGAGGAAATGAAAAATCCTTTGGGGATTGAGTATTACATCAAAGATGGGCGCAGCATGGATAAGATTGGGGAGTTCGATGTCGTTGTTGCTAATTTGCTGTTATACTACGCCGAGAATGAAGAACAACTGCAAAGCTTTGCCGATGTCATTTACGAGAATTTGGTTGATGGAGGGAAATTCTTCAGTTATACTTTCAATGCGACAAAGACGAAATGGTCTCGCCCAGTGCAAGAGTTAATGGCCTCTAATATCACGGAGGTACACGATGCGCCAAGTGGATGGTGGGTGAGATTTCAGAATTTGCCTTTAAAAGAGACAAACATTGACTACACAGTGCTGTTCTTACATTCAGAAGTATATGAGAAAGTATTTGCCAGGTTTGACAGTTTTTCCTTTCATCCGCCGTTTTTATCAAAGGAGTCTTTAGAATCATTTCCTAAAGGCTATTGGGATCCCTTATTGAAGGAACAGGTTTTTCATGTAATAAGTGCGAGGAAATAATTCCAGCTAAAGTTACTCTATTATATCCATTACATTTAAGCATTTACATATTACTGTTAAAAGCTGTATTATTAAAATCTTTATATCAACAAAGCAAAATGTAATTTTATTATGTACAGTTTTATAAACCTGTTGTTTATAAAAATTATCTATGAAAGAGATGGATGTAATGAAAAACGGATGTCATTAAATGGTGTTGGTAATAAATGCATTAGAATTTATTTATTTATTTGTAAAAAGTTGTTATAGTAACTGTAACCAGAGCCGGTATGGCCTGTAGACCGACATATGTTGTCTCCGGAGGGTAGGACTTAGTAATAAATGTAACAGTTAAAATTAAATAGATATAATTTAAACTCCGAAGATACAAAATAGATACTAATAAAAACAAGCAACATTTTTAATAAAAAATAAATTTAAAGATTTTAATTTGTAAATAATTTTGAAGTATTTGAGTTAAAAGGAAGTCAACATTAGCGGATAAGTTGAATTAAGGGTTTGATATGGGGGTTGATTGGTTTAAGGAATAATTTTATATTTCTTTTAAATGAGGCTGGGTTTGGGGCGTGCCGTAAATTCTCAGGCAAGATGGCCCAACTTGGTAGTTCCCGTCGGGCCAATGGGCGTCTTATTAAAGAGGCAGATCTGGTAGAGTAGAGATGGAAATTAAAATGAAACTGAATTTTTTGGGGATTAGGTAGGTATAAATAGGCATTAGTTATCTTAAAAGTATATGATAGGAGTTGTTAGATGTATATTTCATAGAGTGTTAATATTCGGAAATGTCCAAAGTAATGGATTACGGAGTTCGAATTTGGGAGTTTTAGCAATATTCTAAGAAACCTTTTTTGTATACGGAAGATTCTGGCTAGTATTGGAAGTAGAGCTCCAAAATTGAACACCAGAGCAGAGTAACGAATGGATTAGAGAAATTATAAGAGGAAGGAGGAATAAACTACCTTGACGTCCGAATCATTAGGGATATGGCGACACATAGTTTTGATTTTAAGATTTTCAGAAAAAGCACGACCACAGCCAGTGTAATTCCTTTTGATTCAAATCATCCAATCCAGCATAGAATGGCCGCTATAAAAATATTTTCGACGTACACTCACATTACTAAAAACACCAGGAAAGAAGAAATAGCCAACACTTTCGATATAGCTAGGAAGAATGGTTTTTCGGACCTCTTCACCAAATTCTTACTTATGAAGGTAAAACGATCGACAAATTAGCAACCAGAAGATATAAGCGAAAAGAAGGTATATATCACTTTCACATACCTAGGACCAAAGATCAACACCATTGCATATAGAATAAAGGACAGCAGTCGTTTTGCATTAAATCCAAGGATACAGGACGCGGACACCATTCAAAACATTTTGCATATATAAACTCACATGCCAGGATTGTGGATCTTACTATATAGGATCCACTAGGCGCTCCTTCATGGAACGTTTCAAGGAGCATAGGCGCTCCTATGCAGTACACCTATACAAAGAACGACATCGGATGCTATCGTTCGAGGAATGCATGACCATTCTAAGAAAAGTAAAAAAGCAAGAAAAGATCTTGTTGCAGGAAGAGACCGAAGCTTGATGAAAACCCTATTAAAAGCCTGCATATCCGAATTCAGAAAAGAAAAAAGCAATTATTATCGTGAATTATTTCAATCTTGCTCTAGTTCGAGTGACATTTGGAAGAACATTAATTAGATTAGAAACAAAAAATATCTGTTTTACCTTAGCAATTCACTAAGGATTCATGTATAGGAGGAAGACATGAACATATAGGAAATAGGATCGTATAGTGAAAATAACCCATCTTAAAAGAGCAGTTTTTTAATGCCACGTCGAGTGCTTCTTATTTTTCTCATCCTGTCTGTTCTAGCATTGTTTATAGGACTATTAAATTACTTCCGAATAATAAGTCAACCGATCTTCTCTCGGTATTCGACAAGATGTTATTACTGCTTTAGCAGCGGAGATTTGTTTACCGTTAATGAAGATTTGTAACTCTTTTATTAGCACAGGGTATATTTCCGTGTAGGCTTAAATAAGTTCATATTATCCCTATTCATAAAAAGGTGACCCCAATGATTTCAATAATTATCGCTCAATAACAATTTTACCCGTCTTTAAGATTTTAGAAAAGCTTTTTCACCATAATCTTACATCATATAATGCATCCAACAATTTTCTCTCACCTAACAAGCATGGTTTTCAGCCTACAATGAATATAGATACTGCGTATTTTGAAACTTCAAGATTTTATTACAAAAACTTCAAGAAATATATGGAATTCGCGGACTTCGAATTTTTGCAAATTTTATCCGCGCGCAGTTCGAGCGGTAATTAGTTTCAAATATAATTAATATTGTTGCAAAGCTCGCATACTTAAAATTCAATTCATATTATTGCAAAGCTCGCACGTTCAAATTGTTTCGTATGACGAACTCACATGTTCTCCTTTATTTATAATTTGGCTAGAAGAGGTACCCGGCGTTGCCCGGGATAATTACACTTGCACAAACTGTTCCTTTCATTGTTAGTCATGAGATATATATTGTTGGTTCATGCAGTGTGTTTGTGAATTGCGTGCTGATACCATTGTTGATACCTATTGTTGTACCAACTTTGCCTTGCATTGTTGGTCATGAGATATTTCTCATTAATATGCCTTGCCATAACCATGAATATCGATTTTTTATCGATATTTATTATTTTTCCGAAATCTGAGGTAGACAGTGACTTTCCTCATGCTTTAAAGGTCATGTATGCGAAATTTTATCAAGATCGGAATAAAACTGTAGATTTGTATAAAAAACATACAGACAAACAGACCCACAGACCCACAAACATCCTTCTTTATATATATAGATAGACTAGCAGAGGTACCCGGCGTTGCCCGGGATTATTACACTTGGGATGTAAACAGAACAATCTCAAAAATTAAAATAAATTTTGCAATATCTTAAAAATAAACACATGAAAATGCTTAGAATTAATACAGTAAAAATTCTTAATGAAAATTCGAAAAAAATCTTTTTAAAGGCTCACAATGGCTGGACCTCTCCAATAATTTCTTACTCACGTAATCTTACCTCAGATGTATACTTAGTGTTGTTGCAATTTCCACTCTTCTCTCGATGTGTTGAAGCAAAACTTGGCCATTCATCACTTTGTGCAGTCTAGCGGTCGCCGATTCTTCTATTTACTTGCTTCCCATTTGCTCAATACATCACGGAGCTAAAGGAGTGATTCCTCTGTCGTCTTTCCACTCGTTCTCAATAGTCTGCTAACTCTCCATTATCTCCAGTTACTATTCATTTTTAAAGATTTTCAAGAAATTGTTAAGTACTAAGAACTCTCTTTTCTAAGAAAAGCCTGAATAACAGGAATTCTATGCATTGTTACAAATTGAAACTTATTCATATTACATCATCATTTTATATTCATTGTTATAATTCTTGGAAAGATTGCTTTAACATTACATCATCATTTTGAGCTCATTGTTATTGGTGAATTGCGTGTTGAAACCATTGTTGATACCTATTGTTGCACAAACTTTTATTTGCATTGTTGGTCATGAGATATATATTGTTGGTCCGTGCAGAGAGTTTGTGAATTGCGTGTTGATACCATTGTTGCAAAAACTTTGTCTTGCATTGTTGGTCATGCGATATTTCTCATTAATATGCCCTGCCATAACCATGAATATCGATTTTTTATCAATAATTATTATTTTTTCGAAATCTGAAGTAGACAGTGACCTTCCTCATGCTTTGAAGGTCATGTATGCGAAATTTCATCAAGATCGGAATAAAACTGTAGATTTGTATAAAAAACGTACAGACCCACCCACAGACCCACAAACATCCTTCTTTATATATATAGAAGATTATTAATTATTATGCGTCCAAAGGGGACGAAAGCTACTAATAGCTGTCCGTCCTGATTTGTTGGCAGTTCAAAACATAATTTGTAAGTATTGCTTAAGTATGTTGTGTGTGGTTATTACATTTTGTCGAGTCACATTTTAATATTGCTTGTCGAAGGTTTAATGGTATTTCATTCCAAATTTTGAAGGAGTTGAACGGAAAATATTTCTCTCGGTTGGTTGAAATAATAAAAGGGGGTTGAATAAGTAGAACTTTAGAACTTCTACAGTCCGGAGCATGGGTAAATAAATATGAGCAGTAGAATTGGAGTGCTTTGACTAAGTCTTTTAAATTAGTCAGCGTTTTAATTGAATTAAAAGTTAATAAATTAAGATCGATACAAATTTCTGTGATTGATTGAACTTTACGCAAATTTAATGCTGCAGGTAGTACATTGTTGTAGGTGACTTTTAATTTTTCGTGAGTATGTTTGGAAGACGGAGCCCATATGGACAAACCATAAGTTAATTTCGGCGTCACCTTTGTTTTCAGAATTATAATTATTTCTTTTCTTGTCAGGGTCTGTCGTAGTTTATTCACAAGGTATCGTAGTCTGTTGAGTTGACAAATTTTGATCTCTATGCGAGTTATTTATAAAGGTGATTCCCAAAATTTTTTGCGTGGCTGTGACTTGAATGGGCGCCTTGGCCACTATAAGAAAGGTGGTTTTATCATTATTGCCATCCCTCTTTGGTGAAACCTCTTCTGAAGTTTGTCAATATCATGCTTGATATCTAGTTTCAATTGATGGTCCAACAGTGTATCATAAGTCTTTGTTAAGATAATATCGTCCATGAAAGGTTTTAATTTAAATGTCAGAGGCAGGGAAAATAGTACTACGGTATTTAATACTACTAAAATTAGCCCTTACGACCTTTTCAGGGATGGGCAGGAGAGCAACTATGGAATTTTTAAATGGGAACCCTTTCAGACAAATTTCTTATCATTGTTTTTTTACGGTAGATGGCGCTGTAATCACAAGACAAAAAGAATGATTCGGCAAGGGTGGGACAGGTTCATTTTAGCATTATTAAATAAGGTGAATTTCAAAACATATTGGATACTTTTTTTGATTTGAAGGGGACTTCTCGAGATATTCCCATTAGTTTGACTTTTTTGCAATTATAGCGCCAGCTACAAAATATTTTCTAAAAATTTTTGGGTAAAATTATTTTTTTATTAATTGGTTTTTAGGGGACGCGGGGAGATTTGCTCGACTGACTTTTTAGCCTTTTAAACCCCCTTTGTGCATGAAACCTCCTGTTTTTTGTTTATTTTATTGTGCTTTCCCTTTTGTGAAATTTTGTAATAGAAATTGAAATAAATTAATATATAAATAAATAAAAATTGATTTTATAAAGTTACATAATGTTTAGAAAAAAAATGTAAATATTTTTAAATGAGATTTATAACTATTTGTCGCTTAAAACAATTTCTATATTTTTTAACATTTCAAGACTAATTTTTCACAAAATAAAATAGATCTTCTGCCATGGCGCCCGTTCAATAAGCCATTAAAAGTTAAGGTCAAAAGTTTGCGATAGAAATTCGTGAGAAAAGAAATCGATCTTCACTTCTCTTTCGCAGTTTGATATCAAAATATTATAACATATTGGAAAATAGCACAAATGCCTTCTGTTATAAATATCTACAAAATTAGACGTTATGTAATATCTCAATGAACTTGAAACTTTCTTTATCAGTTGGCTGCGTATAGATTTCTTCAGTCTGTCAATAAACTTTTATTGTCGTGAAATCTTCGAATCAGCCAGTAGTTCTCGCTGCTGTTTACACGAATAACGTGTATTAAGTAATATTGTTCTCCTTAAACTTGTCAGAATAAGAATACGAGCTGCTTGAGTTTATTCATAGAAATCATTCAAGTCTATAGAAATCTACACTGATTTAATAATTTAATAGCAATACCCTATTAGCGATGTTTAGATCGCCCTTTTACATTCAATATAGCCTCAAAGCGTCGATTCACTATGGTGCCGGATATATTCTGGTGAAAGTAGATTGCATTTCAAGAAGATGATTCGACGTTTGTAAGACCTGTTACGAAGGATCCTCTGTGGATGTTCTGGAGGGATGGTGTCTGATGAATAGGATTTTACGGTCTTATAGCATGGTGCATTGTCCTGTTCATAAAGGCTAGCTCCATAAGGGTAAAACGTATCCCATGAATGAATAGCAACAGTGTAGAGATGTGTTGTGCTGTTGAGGGACCAACTTAGACATGCGAGGAGATCTAATTAATGCTATGTAAACGTTCCTGACTTGCATGTTATTGCAGTTTTCAGCCTGTATAGCCTTAATATGACAGAACGGATTTATAATCTGAACAGTGAGTGTTTTAGCTAGATCTTCATCGTGGTATTCGCATAGCACATTAGAAATCTGATTCATCTGATTCACCATACGTTTCCAAGCGTCTAATCGAAGTGTTTCTTGATTTTCGCTGAAAATGCCACTGCTACCATAGTCGGGTCGAGTTCTGTATCTTCTGAAATGTTCTTCTGTGAACAAACATTGGAAGTTGTAATCATTTATTTCACTGCGGCTGTTATGATTGGAAATAAAAACCTTCTGTGAACCTGATCTTCAACGGCTTTTATGTCCTAGACACAGTTTTAGGTCAGGTTGTAGGTTTTTTCAGATTTACGTAGTAGAATCGACTGGCAAAATGCATATTGCTCATTTCACATTTAGAAGTGAGATGTTCCTCTTAAATTTATAAGTCAGTCATATGTTTCTCTAGTTTGGGATATATTAAGTTATAATTGTCCTTTTTAAATTTTTAGATTTTTAAAAAATGACTTCGAAATTTAATAAAGCAATGTCAGAATCATTCTTAGGAGTGAAGCGTATGAAACCTATACTAAGCACGGCCGAGGACGATTCTATACTTCACTATGTTGGTGACATTACGGGGAAGAGGGTTTTGGATCTGGGATGCGGCGAAGGAAGTTGTGCCAGACTCTTGAAGACCAAAGGAGCCGATTTGGTAGTTGGAGTTGACATATCTGAACATATGATCAAGGTTGCAAGAGAAAAGGAAGCGATGGACCCTTTGGGAATTGAATATTTCGTCAAGGACGGAAGCACCATGGAAAAGATCGGCGAGTTCGATGTCGTTGTCGGTAATTTACTCTTCTACTTTGTCGACAGTGAAGAACAGCTTCAAGGATTTGCCGATGTCATCTACAAGAATTTGGTTTCTGGAGGGAAATTTTTCAGCTACACTCTGGATGTTGCAAAGACGAAATGGTCGGCGCCGGCTGAAGAGTTATTCGGTTCTAGAATTACGGAGGTATCCGATGCTCCAAATGGATGGTGGATTAGGTTCCAGAATTTACCATCCAGAACCTTCAAGACTGATGTCAGAGCGCTATTCTTATATCCAAATATATACGAGCAAGTGTTTATCAAGGCTGGTTTTAAAAGTTTTTCATTTAATCCGCCGTTTATTTCAAAGGAAACTTTAGATTCGTTTCCTAAGGGCTATTGGGATCCACTATTGAGCGACCCCATCTTCTATGTATTGATTGCGCAGAAATAATTATTTTCTATGCCTTTATCACTTCACATGTAGATTTTTAGAGCTTTTATGAAGTATACAGTTACCTATTATTCATATTAGACGTATCTATTAAGGGGTATTAATCTCTGTCCCCTCCCCCCTTTACTATTGTAATTTCTCATTAAAATAGATATTCATTTAAAAGCATATTTTCTATGTTGTTATTGTCTCCTTGTGTGAATAGCATTTATTTTCAGTGGAATTGGAAGAATAGATTATATAAATAATCAAAGTAAAGCACTTTAATGGGAGGTAAATAAAATAAAGTTTAAAATAGAGTTCATCAAATTATAGTCCAAATAATATGTTGATATATGAAATGTTGTCCAGTTATTAGATAATGCCCAGTTTTCGTTTTTGTTGACAGTTTGGCGGGTGCCCAAGAAGTATGTAGAGATGTTGTTGTTCTGCTTGGACTAAGAGGATATTAACAAGAGAATTATAGATGTTAAGGAAGTGAAGTTCTTGAAGGAAACTGGATTTTAAAAGTCCAAATAAAAATAAAATAAACAAAAACGTTTTCAAGTCTGTCCAGACTTACCTTCAGTTGGAAATTTTTCAGAATTATACAGTTGATTAACTCGAAAGAAGCCCCGAATATTCTGTAATAACTCTCGCTAGGACGAACCGTTTTGAACGAAATACCGTGCTCTTCAGTGTATGGAGCTTCGATAAAGTACACCCCGAATATAGTTTAACGTCCATTTATTTGCAACTTCCAGATGCATACCTTTGGTAGCATGGCCATCTTGAAACCGCCAGTCACTCGACTTCCCATCAGAACGGTGGTGTACAATATTGAGCAGCTTGGTTTCATTGTGAACATATTTGATTACCAATTCCTTAAAGCGATATCAGACTGGATTTAGAAGAACATGCGTACCGTCAAAGAGAAGATATTAATGGGGAAAAACGGAAGGAGCATTAATTCCCTGTTACGAAGTTTTTTTTCAGTTTTTTCCCATTAATATCTTTATCTTATGTTTCGAGCATTAACTCCAGTTTAAATCAATTACTTCCCCCTCAAAGAATGTTATTCAGGAAATTGGATACGATGGGATCATGGTTTTTGTTTTGTTGTATTGGTGTAAATCTTTTGTTGTGTTATGTAGATGAGTTTATTGAAATATTTGTTGCTTGTTTGATTTACAACAATACAACAAAACAAACGATCTACAATTAAATAAAAAGTAATTCCAAAACTATAATCTTGAAGATAAACTCAGAAACAGGGTTTGATAACGTTCATTTATTTAATATTATAATTAAAATCTACAAAGATAAATACCAAGGACACATTAACCTGATACAGAGCGAGAAGTTCATAGCTCGAAATAGTCTCTCTTCATAAGAAAAGTGACTCTACTAGAAAACAACAAGGTTGCCACCTAGCGATAAATGCGCGAAAAAATGTATTTGAGTCAAGTGTAAACATTAACATGTGTTGAAATGAAGTTCGAGTTGGATTTGGGAAATTAAAAAAAAAAGATTCCTTTCTACTGAGTACTTGAGAAAAGGAAAGGATTTTTATGAGGAAATGCATTCAAGACCGTTACTCTCGAAGCTATTGAGATCGTTTAAACTAAGATCTCCTCTCCAGATTACCTCCTCAATTGCCAAACCGTTTTTGATATTTATTCTATTTTAAATTCTTTATCCGATATCTTGTAATTTTTCAAATTTTGTAAATTTACTTTCTTTTCCATTTCTTATTGATACCTTAGTTTATGTTACCTCTGGATGAGTCTTTTACTAGGACCGCGTTTTCAATTTTGTTTGCGTTATGACGTCACTTTTTCCTTTATATTTCAATCAATTTTCTTCTCAAGGTTTCCTTATAATTTCATTGTTATTGGTTCGTTATCCAACCATTCTCATATCCAAATGTCGCCATTGTATAATTTATTTATTTACTATTTGTTATTTCTTCATCCAATCATGTTGTCATTCTGTACCAAATTTTCCGTATATAAAGGCTTATGTCCTCTTGTGTGTATCCTTGATAAGACCGGGAATAAATGGCGAAACTAGTCGGAAACTCTGCTCTCCCTTTGTTGTGCTGTAAATTCTCTACCAATTTTATCGATAGAAGCAGCACATTGAACCCGTTGCTAAACAAATGTATTTGATGTTCGCGAATTAATCACCAAAGAAGAAGGAACTAAAATATTAGTTTCTTGTAAACGTGAAACTGTTGTTAAGCAACCATCAAGTAAAATAGAAATAAGAGTTTTAAAAAAGAAGCAAATATAATATTTTATTAATAAAAGGATTAGAAAATTCTATTAAAAATTAAATCAAATTTCTTTTAAAGATCTCAACAGCTAGAATTTTTATTTCTGTTTGTAAAAGTAAAATTGGAAATTTTGGATACAAACTCAATTATGCAGTTATCCATTTCATTAATGAAACAAGAGATAAGTCTAAAATTAATTTTTCCCTTTATGGAAAAGTCCATCAAAAACAAAGTACATACAGGAGGGAAGTTTGTTTTCTGAAACTTTTAACTTACGATTAAGTCAGTTTTCTAAATAACGTTTAAAATTTTTTGTAAAATAATAAAGAGAACTAGAGGAAATCTCACTGCTGAAGAAAAAAAAAAATTAGATGTTTCAAAGACATAAATTCTGTATTTTCTAGAATCCTACTATTAGAAGTAAATACCCACGGCTTCTTTTTTCCTAATGATTAAATTTTAAAAAAATGATTTAGAAGCCCTTTTTAAGATGTTATGATCTTTTAACATCTTGAATCCATTTTTCTCGCATTGAGAATTTTCTTGAATCCATTTCTTAGTTAGATAGGAACATAACATTTTCTATTCTGTGTTATTATATGTAGTACTGCAGCACACATACAACAATTTTGTATTTGAACGTTTTTTTTGACCAGCATTAGTGAGTAAAACAGCACAAAACACAGAGCTCGCTTACGGTCATTCCCACAAAAACTTTTTTGAAATCGACACCAGGTAGCATTGTTCACACTTCTCTCACAATTTAAAAGATGATAATCAATAATTATAATCAATAATCAGTGAAATCAGTTATCAAAGTTATAGATTTATATTTTTTAAACAACCTCACAGCATTAAGCTCTTATTTCAGATTGCAGAATAAGCATGGAAAATTCTGGAGACTCGTTAGAGGGATGGATTGATAAGGTGATTGACCGATAAGCCATTGGAATTGACACTTACAGAGAGTGAGAAATTAAAATTGTGTGCGCTAGTTGATGCGAGGACACTCGATTTGAGATAGTGAGGCAGTGAGAACAATCTCTGTATTTGTATTTTATTTTATTTTGTATAAGAATAATTTGACAAGCAGCGACATTGCTGGTATAAGTAAATAAGGCATAAATAAAATATAAAATATACTAAAAAAGGTAAAGCATAATGCAAAATAGGAAAAACTGATTAGAATATAAACAAAACAAATTAACATGCCACTTATAACTTAACACAGCACAGTTTTTACATATAAAAAATTTTACACTTGCTTTTATAAGAACATTTTTTTACATTTTTACCAATATTTTACAATGCCGAGAGTTAGCATTTTTAATATAATCAGGTAGATTATTAAAATTTTTAACTGCCGAGAAAGTAAAAAGTCTCTTTCCTTTTTCAGTGTTTACCATATTCAAATGTATATTATCAGCATGTCTAGTATTAATAGTATAAATCTCATAGTTTCTAATCCAACATAAGTTATTTTTGAGCTGTTGATGAGTGAGCCTATAAATTAATTTTAAGCTTTCAAGATCATACAATTCAGAAAGACTTAACAAATTTGCCAATTTGTATACATCATGTGAAGAGGTGTAATAATTTAGGTGATAAATCGCTTTAATTGCTCTTGTATAACTTCTAGCCATTTTTGGATACCACACAATGAAGCTTGACCCCAGAATGGAAGCATATAAATTACTATCGAGTGTACTGCTGCAAAAAAACCTGTCTGGCTGCGGTATTACTCAAACCAGGAATTTTACCCAAGGCTCCCGCAATGGAGGCCACCCTACCCCGTAATTTATTTATATGATGGGCAAAAGTAAGGTTATTATTTAGTAAAATACCAAGATATTTATAATGTTGCTCTTCCTTTAAACATATAGTTTGCAAGTGGAGCTTTAAAAGAATCCTCTGTAGAATCCTTACCTCTATATAATACAACTATGATCAGCAAAAATAGTATAATGGGCCTGCAAACCACTATCCCTCATACTTTGTATATATAATAGATATAATAGTGGTCCCAATACCGAACCCTAAGGCACCCTCATCTTCATATATGTTTGTGTACTAACGACATTCTGCAACCTTGTTTGTATAGGACGATCAGACAAAAAATCTCCAATAATTTTTCCAGCATTACCTCTGATTCCCAGACAACCCAGCCTCTTCAAAAGAATATCACGATTAACCGTATCAAAGGCTTTACTAATATCCATAAAAACAGTCACGATATATTCCTTATTATCTAAACCTGTAATATGTAATTCAAAAGATCTAGGAGTGCAGCATCAGTCCCACTTCCT
>JAHWFO010057842.1:0-14182 GCA_023313115.1 Rhysida immarginata | reverse complement strand
AAGCATCATCGAGACTTGCTCAGCTTCTCACTACAAAAATACAATTGCACTGCATAAGAAAACTAGCAACACTGATTGGTTACAAAAATGTTACTTAATCTATTTAATTAAATTAGATGATTGCACTGCATCTTATATGCATCCACCCCAGAAAATGTTAACATGGAAAGATAAAATACAGTAGTGTCTACTTATAAGAATCACCTCGGAACACAGGAAATTGCTCTTATATTTGGACTGCTCTTACACTCAGACCAAACATAGACAATAGAATGAACACTTGAATTTGTAGGATTGTTTACAAGATATTTTTAAGATATTTCATCTGACAATTTTGTACAGTTCACTACATATTGTACATGTCAAGAATTGAAGAAATCTGTTATTTAGTCTGTGGAAAATTTAAAGTAGACCTTTCAATAATCTCATCAAGATCATAAAAAGCATTATACAAGCATTAATCTCTTAAAGTTCAAATAAAGCATTACCGTAAAACCTTGAATAGAGACTCGAGCGTCTATTTGTCTCAATGGTTTGGACCCCCCCCCCCCCCAATCTACATAATTCAACTTCAACTATGCTCATTCGTCTGCAAAATTAATAATCACCATCTAATTCTTACTACACTTTTAGAAATAGCTCACCCACAAAACGGAAGGGCGTTGCCACAGTCGACAAATGATTAATTTGTACTGCGCATCGATCGAAAAGCGACCAGAATGAGCCATGAGATATGGAAGAGTGATTTTGCAGCACGGTGATGCCCCATCCCACACGGCAAAAACAACAAGAGACACCAGTTTAGGCACTTGGCTGGGAACTCTTGCCCCAAACAAACTTGGCTCCTTCCGACAACCAGTCGTTTTCATTGATGCCTCATGCAATTTCCATGAAACACTTGAACAATTATGAAGATGTCAAAAATGGCTTCATGAGAGGACCACCTGAAAAGACGCATGCTTTTCCTGAGAGGGCATCCACAAATTGCCAGAGAGATGGGAAAAGTATGTAGCTAGCGATGGCACATACTTTGAAAAAAGTTTTTTTTACCTTTCTCCCTAATTAAACATTTTTTTTTTTTAATAAAGCGTTTTTAACCACCACACCTGGTAATTAAATCACTGTCCTTTACAACAACCATTTAGGCAAATGCCACAAATGCATGGATGTTGCATATGCAATAACTTTAGTACCTAAGATGCTATAAATACTGCGCATCTTCTCAAATCCCCTTTCATCTCAAATAGATGCATTGCAAAGGCAAACAAATAACGCTTCTCAAATCCCCTTTCATCTTCACTGAGCAGTAACCCAAACAATAAACTTGCTCTATAGTATGCTCCAGTCTAAAACTCAATTACTATCTGAAGTTTACATCAATTAAAAAATGTCCGTAAAATGCAGTCACACTCATAATTTAAGAATTTTTTATATTTTACCCGTCACACGTGAAGTCGTTAACTGCTACAAAGTAGTAATATTCAGCAATTTTAGTGTAAACAAAACTCACCTGTTCAACTCGGGTTTGCCTCTCGACCTTAACAACGACGAAACCTAACAGGAACATTTCCTAAGCTTTTGTGGTTAAATGTTGCCAGAGCTGTAAATGCAATTAAATATGGTGTTATTACAGTTGAATACTCTCATAAAATTTATCAGTATCCATTAAAATTTCACTAAAATTTAAGGTTACCTCTTCTAACATGGAGACCACCTGCTCCAGCTGATGCTACTACAAAAATGAAAGCGAGAAAACGGAAATAGTTATTGTCGCCACCTGACGGCGAAAACGGTGTCGCAGGTAATTAACTGAAACTGAAACTCTTTAAGAAAGGGTTGCCTCGAACGAAAATGTTTCGTGACTATTAAAAAAAAAAAAAAAGAAAATATTTTGAAACAAATATATAATATTTTTAAATAATTTGATTATACATTACCTTTGTACGAATGTAGCAAATTGAAAGCTTATAAAATTCGTTCGTTACTTGAGGATTTTCTGCCACCGAGAGCGCTACATGTCTTCAGTGGAATGGAATAGCAGACGACAACTCTCTTTAGCACGGAAGTTAACCAGGGAAGGATTCAACTTTTAAAATTACAAAAGAACATTAAAATGGCAATTGCCTTAATATTGTTAATGAGACAAATGTGGAAATGTTAAGCAACTGAGCAACATGATTCTTAATAAATGTAAATAATATCAGAATCTTCGTTCAATTCCTAATACTCTTAATGAATCATTTTTTTTTGTTTTGTTTTTTTTTTTCCAAATATTCGGTTTTTGGATCGAAACTCAAATTTGCCAGGGTTTTGTTTTTTTTTTAAAGTTACATCCCCGTCTTTTTTTCTTTAAAGTTTGGTTGTCGCCGCCTTGGAAAAATGATCTTCCACCAGATTCTCTTTTTGATGAAGTACTTGCTCTTTGGATGCAGCGTTTGCATCTTTGCAACGTAAACGCATCCCTTGGAAAGTGGCAATATTTTTTCACTCACGAAGCTGCTCCGAATTTATTAAAACTGTTTCAATGCTGTGCTTCTATTCTTGTTTCGAACGCAGGAGTTGAGAGGGTTTTCAGTAGTGATGTCCGTTGGATCCAGATCTAAAAATATCCGGATCCGGATTCTTTCGCTGGATGCGTATTAAGACTAATTAGGACTTAAGAGGACTAGGCTATCACTTAATAAAAGCTTTTATAAACTGCTTTCAGAAAAAGTTTGCATATACACAATTTCCCGATATAGGATCCGAATTTCCGAATCTTGACATCACTAGTTTTCAGTGGCTAAGGTCAAAAACTCTCATCAGTGAGAAGAGTTAGCGCTTGGTCGGTCAGAAATCCTGGTGAGAAAACTGTGACCGCGGTCAAAAACACCAGTTAGCGCTGTTATGCCTAACCGGTTAGCGCTGTTATGCCTAACCGAGAAAAAGACGGTTAGCCCATTGAGAAATTACGTCATCATTCTCTCATCGGTGAGGGTTTTTGACGACAGCCTAAGTCACGAACTATTTGTTAAGCGACAAAAGGTAAAAGCAAAATTAAATAAGTACTGGGCCTTGCTGACCCACATCTACAATTATTATTATCTCGGACTCCAAATCTGTTCTCTCGAGTCTTCACCGCTTGCTGAGAGAATGCAACTGGAAATCTTCTTCCCAAATTGGACTAATATCAACTAGTATCCTTGTCCTACAGCAATCAAATATTGAGGTCTCCTTCATCTGGTACCCAAGGCACAGTGGCATAACTGGGAATACCTGCGCTGATTTCCTAGCAAAACAGGGCCGAAATTCTGAAGTCATGCTAGTCTTTCCAGCATCCATTCCAGTTTTGAAGCTTTATCTAGCAAAAGAACTCTTCAACGTATGGAAAAGCGAATGGAGAACCCAAGCTCTCTGGGGCAGAAGCTAAAAAAGATGATTCTAACTGCCGTGCCTGATGGTCCATTGGTCAGGCCTATACTCCTATCCAAACAGGATTTGATGCTTATCTCCCGTCTCAGATCAGGTCATTATCCCAACAAACATTACTTGTTCAGACTTGGCTTAATAAACGCACGTAATGTCCCTTTCTCACTCAATTCCGTCCTCCTTATCAATCCTGCAATGAGATCTCAATGGCGGTTTATCCAATCCTGTACCAAAGATTTCCTCTCTAAAGCTCACATTCTCCCTAGAATTCTTGCATCTGCTAGCGCAGAGGTTAAAGTTTTATCAACCTCACTAAGATAGTGTGTCCTCCTCATTCAATAGGTCAACTCCACCTCCTGGGAGAAAGGACCTAAAAAGAAGAAGAGTTAAGCGACAAGAGGAACAGATTAACTTATGTCTAGAGTCAGTCAGAAGTGATCCTTTTCTGCAAAACAAGGACCTTTTACGAGCATTTGCCATTACTTTGCCATTAATTTTTAGGATTAAAATAATAGTTGCAATAATTAAAAACATCAGTTTTTTAAATGGGACCACCTGGCCACCCTATTGGTGAAACGAAATTTTAATGTTACCTCTAAATTAAAGAAAAAGCATAAAACGTTTCATGTTATTAAACGCGATAAAAATTATCAACAATACTTACCCTGATGATCAAAAGTGTGGACCAACTGGCAATTACAACAAAAGTTGAATCTTCAAGTAAACTTTGGCATATACAATTACAATGATTACATCCGAACGTCTAGTGATTTTTAAAAAAAAAAAAAAAAAAGAAAAAAACTATTTTAGGCATTCGTTCATTCGTTCGTGCTTTTTATTCAAACTTGTGAAAAAAAAAGTCAAAGGAATTATATGCCTAAAGTAATCATTGCAGTCTTATGATTTAGTCCTCGATAAATAGAGAATTATTTCTAAACATCTTTGAGAAATTGAAACTTAAAAAACATTCTAATCTTTTTTATATTTTATGATCATTAATTTTGTTAATTTTCAAATTTGTTCTATTAATTCCATTCAAGTCTTTTTATTATTATTTAAATCAGTATTATATTTTTTTAAACAATTCTTTTGCTTCGTTAATTTCTTAAAATTCTGGGAAATAAAAACAAGAATAACTTTCCATTTAAGAAATACTTTATTTTTATTATATAAACGACAAATATTCCAACACAATAAGTCGTCAAAATGAAATTCTTCACAATAAAAATATTACAAACATTATATAGATAGCAACAATACAAAACGTCAAATGAATTGATCAAGAAATATGCAATGAAACAAAAATCAATATAACATTCAAAAAAATTAACTTTTCTAACAAAATAAATACAATTCAGTTTCATAGTTCCACTTATCCGTCCATAAATGCATTGGGATTGGGAAGGAAAGGTTAAAAAAAGAATAATTCAAAACCAGCAGTGAGCTGGATTTGAACCCAGGATGGGAAAGAAAAAAAAAGAGAGAGAGAGGTAAAGAATGGTGAGGGGAAGAGGGTCGCCTTCTCCATTGGCACCATCTTCTGGCTAGACCTACAAAAAGAGTAAAAGGAAAATTTAGCAAACTAATCAAATTTATTATCACAATAGAAAATAAAAGTGTTTTCAGTGATGCATTAGATCAGCTGAGTGCATTTCCAACCAATAAGATAGCAGAATGCATGGTCAGGTCTTCTGTACATTTGAAAATGCTTTGGAATCAAATATTTCAATATGTTGCAATCCTCTAAGGCCCCTCCGCACATTAAACGACTAAAAAGAAACAAGTTACAAACTTAAATCGCCAATCAGTTGCCAGTCTGTCCAATGGAAAAGGTAACCACCGTCTGATTTAATTTTTGCATAACCACCTTCGCTATAAGTGTGAATGGATAGGAATTAACTAGCTACACATTTAAACAATACCCCTTAAAAGTTTAGGAGCACTGGCATTCCATTCGTAATGATGTTATAAATGGCTTTCTTCTGAATCTTGCTCCAAAAAAGTACAACAGAGCAACATTAAATTGGGTAAAGGTGCCACAAACTCTTAAAATGATTCAAACTCTTTAGGCCAATGAAGCAATGAGTCATAAGAACGTTTTTAAAGTTCATGCAAAATTTCATGATGATAGAGAGCATTTGAAGAGATCAATGGACAGGACCATCACTGCCAGTTCAAATCAAAGAAAATGTTCAAAGAGTGGCTGAAATTCTTCAAAATGATCGTTATATATCTATTAGGCTCGCCGAAGAGCTCACTGGAATCCTAAATTCACTGTCTATCTCATTTTAACGGAACAAGAGACAAGGTCTTTATTGTACGACAATGCACTTGAACACAAAAATTCTGGCTAATCCCAAAATTAAAATTGGCGATGAAAGGACAGCGTTTCGACACAATTTCAGACATCTAGAAGGCTTCGACAATTTTAAAGAATGAGTTTCAGGAGTGCTTCAAAAAATTTTACAATCCACAAGGAGTCTACTGTGGATAAAAGGTAACAAGCTAAAAATAAAAAATATCTTGCATTTTTTTCTCATCAAACACTTTTCCCATTAGGCAGATTGTGTATAAAGACATCAAATATCAAGAATTCTTTTTATTTTAATTTCATATTTTTCACGAGCCTGAACATCTGCCATGAGCCATATTCAGGTATCTGCAATGGATTACTGAAAACGGTTCTGCTGTGGGTTTGTTCACTTATTCGTTCGGAGTGTAACTCTGTATTAACTCTCTCGACCCCTATCTTCAGGCTGGAGTCCGAGTCATGAGCTATTTACATCTTTGTCTTCTAACATGGTAACCATCACACGAAAAAAGAAAATGCCCTTTAAAGTAATGGAAACTTTGTCTGGAATCTATTTCTTTCGGATAGTTTTCAACATCATGAATCCATAACGATCATATTTTTGCTTTATCAGTTGCTAAATTGTGGACAGTTAGCATCCCCTTAACACCCTATGGGCTCTGGTACTCCGCTCATGGACCACATGGCTTGGAGCCATGACTCCAGGCTAATAAGTGAACACATTCAGATGCATATTCATGTAACAGATCTAACACACCACTGAAAATACACCTTAATTCAGTAAATAGTTATTCTTAACAACATACTTACCAATTGAGAAGGCGATCCTAGCTAGTTTCTCCTCTCTACGTTATGAATGGATATGCCTGGAAAAAAATCCTAAAAGGAAGCTTTGTACAAAATAGTCATCTTCAAATAGCACCACGTCCTCGGGTTATGGATTCTAGCAATGATCATTTAAATTTAATTTCTAGTGCGTACTTTTATACTATCTTTAAAATAATAAGCAACCATTCATTAAGTAATAAAGAGCGAAAATTGTTAATTGACTTTGGGTTGGCCTTTTGAATGAACTTCCATAAAGTCTGCCTTGTGGATCTACAATCAGTTCTCTTACAAAGAAATCTGACAAAATTTTATTTAAGGTGCATTGCATAAAAATATAAAGCCACCTACTTTTTTCATGATTTCCTTGCAATCTGTAATCAAACAAAGCAAATGAACACATTTACCATGGATTGTTTACTACATATTCCCGCAATACAAGGATGATTATTGAAAAGTAAAATAACTAACTCATGTTTTAAGATTTTACCCGTTGCTCGCTTCATTAGTAATCTCCTAATCATTTATTAGGAATTAAATCTGCTCACTTTTGCTCATCTGATCACCGTTCAGTTATTTTCATAACAGCCTTAAAGCTTCTGGAAAATCAGTACAAACTATAGCTAAAGTCTACAACATTCACCGTAGTTGTGACACAATTACATTATACGAGAGTTGTTAAGAAAGTAATTTTCATCATTTTCTTTTCCACATAGAAACTTTATTGCCAAAAAAATACAGCATGGCATCATGAACTATACATCTTTCACTATTTTTCAACATAGTCGCCACCGACATAGAGACGTTTGTCATAGCACGCAATCAGTTTGAAGAAAGAGTAGCAACAGATAGATGTGCCCGAGGCTATTTGAGTACAAATCACGATGGCAGACAGACGTCTACTGACAATGTGGTCGCATTCCAGTCACTAGGGAGGAAAAAATTCAAAGTGTCACCCTTGCAGGAAAGATTATGGCAACAGTGTTCAGATGTGATTCTCATTGGTTTCCTCACCAAACACGGGTCCGCCATTCGACTAAAGAGACCAGAGCTCTCGAGTGAAGGTGTAGTGCTCTTGGGCGACAATGCAAACCACACGCAGCAAGGCTCACACAAGATCTGATAGACTCGGGCACACCGGCTCCTACTTCTTTTTCTTCAAACTGATTGCACGCTACGATAAATGTCTCAATGGCGGTGGTGACTATGTCGAAAAATAGTGCAAGGTGTATAGTTCATGATGCCATGATGCATTTTTTTTTGGCAATAAAGTTTCTGTGTGAAAAAAATGACAAAAACTTACTTTCAGAACAACGCTCGTACTTGGACTCCAGTATAGTGCCGAAACTTCAAGTGGCTGAGCTCTGAAATTAACTCATCAGAAAGTGTTATTCAGGCAACATTAGAATTAGCCAAACAGCATGATTAATGTCCACAAGTCAACCCTCTTCAGGATCGTTCGAGCCACAGTATGGAAAAAGATTAAAATTTGCCAGTTATACAAAGCAGTGGAAAGACAATTGGCAAACAGTGGTCTGGAGCTATGAAAAAAGAAATTCAATCTGATGGATGCCAGTTTTAGAGGCATGACTTAGAGCAGTGTTTCTCAAACTTATTTCTATGAATGCCCCCTCAGTCCATTTGTTTGATCAAAATTTACTAATTACACCAAAAGCTTAGGAATGTATCATTTTGAAACTTTACAAACAGACATTTCCTGGCAGAGCTCCAAATAAAGCCACACTTTTGTCCTAGCATCATAAGTTTAAGAAGGCAAGATGACCACTTGAAGTCAAACCTCGCATGTCAGAAATGATCGTGGAAATATCCGTGCTGTGTCAAATATGATCGACAATGACAATCGGGTGCCCACTTCCCAGATTTAGGCAAGTCTGGGCATCGGATTAACAGTGGTTAAAACAATCTCGCACAAACACCTGCAGGAAGGTTTCGTCACAATGGATCGAAGAGCAGAGAGCAGCTCAAGTGCAATGGTGCCAAGAAACTATCAAAAAGTTCAACAAGAGGGCTTCAAAATGCATCAACAGCATCTGTACATGATTGCATCATTAAGACCCTGAAACTAAGGATCAATCCAAATGTTCTTGGATTGTTGGAAAGATGATGGTGGCAACTTTCTTTTATTCCACTGGCCATGTTGCACTGTTATGCTTGAATACAAAAAGACAGTTACAGCAGAGTTGTATGTGCCATCCCATGAGCCAAATGTGCAAGAAAAATAGAAGGAAAAGTGAAGACCGAATACTTATAGCACAAATGTTATTTGTTTATTAATAGACTGTTCCGGTGTTCAAATGTTTATTAATAGACTGACATCTATGATTTTGCATCATTAATTGTCTATTAATTGCTTTAGAATAAGATTTACATCCAAAATCGATGGTTATTTGGAAAAAAAATGAGTAAATAACTTGGCCACTCAATGTATAATGGAAACTTACATTGCTAAAAAGAAAGGGGCATCACAGAACAGTAGGTGGAGGAGAAATAGTTTCCAGTAGACCTACAATAAGTATATTCTCTTACCATGAACACGAAACAACCCTCTGTAGATTTTCATTAGCATTCGCCAATGAATGCACAAATTCTGATGGTAAGAAATAGAAGGCACACAATAATATAATAAAAGGATGCATCCAAATTTGATTTTTCTTTATCTAGCATGCATGAAATTTTACTTTAATATCAGTCCAATCCAAATTTTTAATAAGTGAAAATTTATTTTAATAGTAATAGATTATATTTAGTAGGTAGCTTACTTTTTGGAAGAGAACAATGTTTTTAAGTATATACAGGGTGTATCTGAAACCCTGTCACAAACTTGGAGGGGAGTTAGTATGGGTGATTCCAAGCAAAAAAAGTTCATATGAACATGGGTCCGAATTTTAACGATAACAGATATGAACAGAAATAAAAATGCCGCCACCAAGATCAACAAGTTAATAACTCAGGTTCTGTAAAGCCTAGATTAATGAAATTTGGGGGAATAACAGGATACATAAGACTATGTATATCGTTAAAATTTGATCTAATTTCAAAAAGAAGTTTCCGAGTTACTCATTCAAAATCATAACACATGCTCACTTGTGAGTAATAACTAGCACTTGTTACAATTTTGACTGTATAACTTGGAAACTTCTCGTTGGAATTCAATCAAATTTTAACAGTATACACAGTCTTATGTACCTTGTTATTCCCCCAAATTTCATTAATCTAGGCTTTACAGAACTGAGTTATTAACTTGTTGATCTTGGTGGTGGCATTTTTATTTCTGTTCATATTTCAGTTACTACCTCCCCTCCAAGTTTGTGAAGGGTTTCACATACACCTTGCAATAAAAGACATTTAGATAACAAAGAAAGTAACTATTAAACCCGCAGTATTTTAATCAATGGAACGACGGTAAATTCTAAAATTTCATTAAAGAACTAGTTTCATCTCGGTTTCACTAATAAGAAATTCAATAATGTTTGGTGAAAGTGTAAAACTTAGCGTAAATAAAAAAAACTCGTTAACCACAACAACACTAAAAAATAGGATAAATACAACCTGATTCTGGAAGTACTTTACATTGTGCACATTTAATCTCAGATTCCGGACTTGATGAGCAAGGAGATCTTGTCCTTAGGGTTGGCAAAAACGTCCTTAACTTGGTTGGGATCACTGAAACAAATTGAAAAGCCAAAAGATTTTAATACTGAGTCCAAACCCTCTGATGAGTTGCTTATTATAAGGTATCGAAATAAAACTGCTCTTGTTCTTGGACTTGCCATGCATAGTGGTATCATTAATGAACTTCTTAAACTTTCTTGTATCAGTAATACCAACCACATTAAGGACATTTACCCCAACCCCAAGGACAAGATCCCCTCTCTCCTCATATCAGGAATCTGTGCACATTTAATCTCATAATGTGACAAGGTTTATAAAGGTCAGAAGTTTAGAAACATAGAAACCAAGTTCAAGGAACACCTGGCAATGGAAGAAGTAACCAGTCATCAGTTGCCAAACACTCCATCGACACCGGCCATGACTTCTCTATCAATATTGTTAAACTGATAAAATCAATAAATAAAAGACACCTGTTGAATGCGTTTGAAAGCATTGCGATCTATCGTACAGTTAAAAATACAATACTTAACTTAGATATGGGTCCGATTATCAATTTACCTTTAATTCAGTGGGTAACCCGAACACCAATCAACAGAATTGACCCTTCAAGAGTCATTCTTCTTTTGAATTCTGATTGGTCTAACTTCTCTTATTCTTCAAGACTCAGGTAGTTCCCTCATTGTCTTTGAGGTGCTCCTGGACTGCTGAATGATGGTAGCAATTGTTTCCGAAAAGTACTTCCAGAATCAGATTGTATTTATCCTATTTTTTAGTGTTATTTTGTGGTTAAAGAGTTTTTTTATTTACGCCAAGGTTTACATTACAATTATCCACGTTAGTCTTTATATTCATATATTTAGTGAAAGTATTCACGTGGTCACTGTATCATTCCTGAATTTCATTCCTAAATGTGAATAAATCAGAATTTTATTTTGGATTTTACAGATTTTCTTCCCAAATGTAAAACAGAAAAAAATTTTGATAATTTATTCTCCATTTTTACACAGTTAACACACGGTCAATCTCAAAAATAAATATTTTAAACCTTACTACATACTATCACTTATGCTGTGAATTGGCATTTTCAGAGTTCAAACGGTTAAAAACAAATGGTCCTCCCTCTATACAGGGTTTGTATAAAATGTATCAGGAACAATTTTTTCCTGAAGTGACTGTAGTTAGCAACGCGCTCGCACTGAGCGGGCTCAGTGGTGTGGGGCCTGACCTTCAAAACATGCCAGGCATCAGTCGCCTGCAATAATTTGTTCAGGCTAGATCGAAGTTTTAGTGGACCCCTGTTGAGTGACTGTGCAAGCTCAAAATGCAGCGAACGATTGAACAGCAGTACGCCATCAAATTTTGTGTTGGACTGGAGAAATCGGGTACGGAGATGTTGGGCATTACTCGCCATGTGTTCAAGGATGAAAGCATGTCACAAACAGCGGTTTTTAAATAGCAAAGCTCTTCAAAGATGGTCACGTGAAGTACCGATGACAACATGCAACGTGTGCATTAAGTGCCACCTGAGAAGAGAAGGATCAATCGGGTGAGGCCAGTCATCGCCAGAAATTGCAAATTGCATCACGACAATGCACCCAGCCACGCCTGCTCCAAGGTAATAGACTGCCTGATGCAAAACGGTGTTGCGACAATTCACCAATCTCCTTACAGTCCCAACTTCATCCCAGCAGACTTTTTCCTATTCCCAAAAGTGAAATCCTCCCTCAAAGGAGACCACCATGGTACCTTAAGTGCCATGAAAAAAGCTTGCATGCATACCCTTAAGGACCTTCTGGAATCCACCTACCAGGGATCCTTTGAGTTGTGGAAAAGCCGCTGGCAAAAGTGTGTCGACACTCAAGGGATATAATTTGAAGATTTTAAGGTTTTATAGCAATATCTGAAATCTATTTTTCTGAAATTTTTCCCAATACTTTCTATACTCACCCTGTATAACGGCACTTTACTAACGCCAAATTTATACTGGCAAGTCCATATAACAAAGTTATTTTCCAGGAAAAAAACTTCGTTACATGGACTTGTCATTATAAATTTAGCGTTATGTAGGATTCCGTTATATAGAGGGAGCACCGTATTCTGCTTTAAACCAGTTATTTGCTAATTAGAAATAATTCCAACTTACAGAAGAAGCGTTGCCTTTTTCCTTTATAGAAGAGGGACAGTTTAAAGTCTTCCTTCTCCATCCTGCAGCATTTCAAGAGGGACAGTTTAAAGTCAAGTATGCATCCTTTTCCAATTGCAATATCTTTTTTGAACTCCTAAAACAAAAAAACATTAACGATTAACCCAATGCGTAATAGAAGAACAAACATAAATACTGTGTTTTGCTCATTTAAAGATAGGAGGCAAGTTCAAATGCAAACACGTTTGAGTCAAGTAGGTGTTGTAAGAAGAAGGCAGGGAATAGGAAACGCAAGCAAGAGTGATATTTAATAAATAATATTGTACACACGTTACTCAAGAGAAGTCACCCATGGCATATATGCACCATCCATGAAAAGAGATAGTGATAATTCTAGTAAATCAAAAATTATACAAAAAGTATAACTGGGGCAATTGTCCGAGAAAGTAAAACAAGGGCAAATGTCCACAATTGAAAACAAGAATAAAGAGGTATGTGGATAATTGTAATTAAGTATAAAGAAGGGCTCTTTTACCACAACAAAAGTAATAAAGAATATAACAAAAACAAAAATAACAGAAAAATACAACCTGGAAGCGCTTTTCGAGAGCAAAGCTCTCATCATTCGGCAGGAACCAAGGAGAACACGTGGAAAAACCCAAAGTGAACTGATTAGAAACCGAAGAAAGCAGTTTATATAGCGAGAGAAATATAAGGTAGACCAATAATGGAAAAGAAATAAAAACAATATTATTGGTTGGCTAATTGAGACCACCACTGAATTAGAGGGGAATCCCCAATAGGACCTAAGTCGGAGTTTAATAGCGTGTTGTTCTTGGATTTATGGATAGCCATGCTCTCAAAAGCATCTAACAAGTGTTTTTTATTGGTAGATTGTAACAGTTTTAAGTTGTCGATGGAAAAATCGTGACCAGTCTCTATTGAATGTTTGGCTATGGCTGATTGACTGCATCTACCGAATCTTCTCTGGTCGAGGTGTTCCTTAAATCTGGTGGATAAACTGCGTTTGGTCTGACCTTTGTAAAGCTTAGGACATTGCCAGCAATGGATGACGTAGATGCCTGACTTTTGTATATCCGGTACCTTATCTTTGGGGTTGCCCAGCAAGTTTCGTATTTGGTTGGGGTTGCTGAAAGAAAGAGAAATGTTATATTGTTTGAAAATTGAATTTAAATTTTTAATAAGTAGTTTTTTGTAAGGAACGGATATGGTTCTATACTTATCTTTGATGGGGTGTAGAGTGGTTATGTCTGACAGAAATTTTTTGAACTTCCTCTTCCTCAAAAGATCGTCAATCATTTTCGAGTTGTACCCGTTTTTCTCGGCTATTTTTTTAATCAAATTAATCTCTTGTTTGAATGAAATATTGTTTAATGGGATATTGAGTGCCCTATCCAACATGAAAATAAAAGCTGAAACTTTTTGGGTCCAAGGATGGCTTGAATCGATGGGAATGTAATTAAGGTGATTGGAGGGTTACCTATGAATATCAAACTGCAGGGAGTGATTATTCCTAATTATCACTAAATCCAAGAACGGTAATTTATTGTTTTCTTCAACTTCACAAGTAAACTTGATAGAAGGGAAGAAACTATTGATGTGATTAATGAATGCATTAACGTCACAGGAGTTCGTGTCAAAAATTGTGAAAACATCGTCTACGTAACGGAACCAGGTGTCGGGAAAGTAAAAATTAAAATTCTTAAGAATGTCTTCAAAACTTCTTAGGAAAACTTCAGCAAGAATAGGGCTGAGACATGATCCCATCGGTGTACCACCTATCATTTTATAAAACTGATTGTTGAATTGGAAGACGTTATTATTAACACAAAGTTTAGTTA
>JAHWFO010057826.1:0-11912 GCA_023313115.1 Rhysida immarginata | reverse complement strand
AATCATGTTCTCATTCTATACCATATTTTCTGTATATAAAGGCTTATGCCCTCTTGTGTGTATCCTTGATAAAGCCGAGAAAAAATGGCGAAACTAGTCGGAAACTCTGTTTTCCCTTTGTTGTGTTGTAAAGTCTCTACCAATTTTATTTAAGATGTTGTTGCTGAGGTTGGCGACAGCCCGTTTCTTATGGTGAAGATTTGCTTGCAGGCACTTCAACATTAGATGAATTTTATCAGGTGGTTTCCCTAAAACTTTAGCTTGGTTCTGAGACAGTCCAATTTACAAAAGCCATTTCCTGTTTCTCAGAATCCTCGCGTCCAGTTCAGGGATGGATAACACAATGGTTGCTCCTCGATCCTCAAGTTTGAGGTTAAGGATATTCCATTGTGTAGACGATATGTCCTTATTCTGGATATCAATCCTTTTCAGGATTTCCATACCAGAATATTTCTTAAGCATCTCTGGGAGTTTCAAGATAATCTTGGTGGTTTTGTCGATTGTCTTCGCTTCACCAATCAAGAAAACCTGTCCTTCCCAGGGAGTGATGCGCTTGACTATAGTAGTCAGCCAGTCAACTGTGTCTTGGTCGGCACAGAGTAAAATTATAGCTCCGGCCTCCAGACGACAGTATTTAAATTGGGGTCCTGTGCCAGAAGGCATGTCCCCCATATGATTCATGAGTAGTTCTTGGAAGGCCGCCAACTGCTGATCGTTGAGCTGCTTGTCTGGATAGCCTTCCAGAACTACTGCCATTTTGGTTGTCGTTAGAGCTTCGCGAAAATTCCCAGATTTGGGTCTTTTGCGAAGCTTCTTGCCCTCTGATGAAGGAGTGTTACCCTCTGAGGTCTTTTGGTCAGGGTGTGCACCACCTTATCAGATGGCTGAGGGCCGACCTTAGGCGTTGTGGCCTTAATGCCCTCCAACCTTTACTTTCTGGACTTTCTGCGTTTAGCCGCCCTAGAAAGTGATTTTGATAGAGGTTTGCCACTACCCTCACCCGAGGTCTCCCGCTCTACAGCAGTTGGCGCCTCAGGTTTGGGAGCAGCAAACTTATCGGTGTCATTACAACCTCAGTGGTGTCATCTGTAGTGTCCTGTTTCCCCGAAGGGTCCTCAGGTAGGGTGAAATGCTTACTATCCATAAAAGGTAGTAGGGACGCAGGATTGACGGTCCATCCCGGGAGTGCCTGCATGCCGGGATAAGGCATAAATATTCCTGAATGTCGCCAGGTAGACAGGAGGCTCCGTGAGAGACACTTTAACCGAAGTGCCATCCACCCATCGGCTCCGGTCGCATGGCACCTTGGGTTCGGGAGTTGGTCTGCGTCCTCTTATTGGTTATTCGGGGATGTCCTGAGTTTAACAACCTAGGATTACCGGTTATCCGCCACCTGCCGACGCACCCAGTAGCCACTCAAATATTGGGAATACACTATCTTAAAAAATCAAAGTCTGTTCTAAAAAACACACAAATAAACAAACAATAATTATAAATATCTTCCAGGTGACTGGATCTTTCATATGACTGTACAAAAATAAAAATAAAACAAGAGAAGTAGGGCTAAGAGTCCTCCAGCTAGCACTTACAAGCATCCCTGCTGGCAGTTTTCTAATAAATCACTGCAGCTCAGAATACGACAAGCTGGCTACACAATCAAAATGTATAGATAATAAATATTACCCTTCTCTGACACAAATTAGAAAGAAATATGAAATCAAAGAAAATTATTTTAAAGACTGAGAAGTAAACATCTCATCTGGCAACGCCGATCCTCTCAAAGTGCTAAAACGGCTCTTTTCAAAGCCTTCATTTTCTATTGGAAGGTCTAAACCATGTTGTTTTATACGGTAAAGTTTTTAAAATGTTTTTGTAATCAATAACGCTGCTGACCCACAAAAGGTTTTGTGAATAGGCAAAATATGTAGATTCATATTCTTTAAATTACTGAAATATTTCATACAAAGGTAAATTGGTTTGTATTGCAGAAAAGATCTTTCTACTTTTTCTGATAAGGTTAAAATGGCTACCCAAAGCAGCAAGAAAAAGAATAAAATAAACCTTAACTTTGAACGTTGCTAATATGGATGAGTTGTTTCGTGCCCTAGGAGAACAAAGAACTGGGAGAGCAGTGTTCAATAAGGAAAACTACATTTTTTACCATAACTCGCTTTTAGCGAGGTCTTGGTCTGATTAGTCAATATTCCTACTACTCGACAATCGTGTTCATTTTGAGTAAACTCTTAATTATTTTAGACTGAATAAGGTAAGGCAGTAATCCGGAATAAGTCATGGTTTTATTGAATAATGCGTAAGCTAAGAGTAGCTTTTTATTATAATGATTTTCCAATATCGATGTAACTAATAACCTTAAATATTATCTGTTTCTTTTTACCTATAATGAATTTCTGCCTACTTTCTAATTATTCAGGAAAGGGAAGAGGGATTATATCGTAATAAAACACCTGAATAGGAGCTTTAATTGACATCTAGCGCTAGCGGACAGAACCATCACCCTGCGGCAACTGCGAGACAACTTCACTATTCCCGGTACTGCTCCAGTGTCAATAGCGATGATAGCACGCCAGTTATACGTCGTGAGAATGTCTGCCAGGCGTCCATTGTTGTGTTTGCTTTTGACACCTGAGCACCGCGCGATACGACTGCAATGGTGTCGTGAACGAGTGGGCTGGCAAATGGAATGGCGCCCGGTGGTCTTCAGCGACGAATCCCGCTTTTGTTTGGACGGTGACAGATGACAGACGCGGACGAGTGTGGCGCAGTTCATTGGAACGTGCTAATGAACAATGCATCCGGTATCGCCATCGTGGACCAACACCCGGGATCATGGTCTAGGGTCCCGTCTGCTACGATACCAGAACGCCTTTAGTCACCATCCAAGGCACCCTGACAGCAGCACGGTACGGCACAGTCTTTCAGCAGGATAACGCCAGACCGCACACGGCACACATGAGCATGATATCAACTGCCTGCCGTGGCCCGCGAGGTCCCCAGACTTATCGCCAATTGAGCACGTGTGGGATATGGTGGGACGTCGTTTACGATCACCCCGCAGTCTCCAGGAACTGACACAACAGGTTCACCAGGCCTCAGCAGACATACCCAGAAATGACATTTGCCACCCGTATGATCACCTGCTCCTGCGACTGGGACAATGCATCGCCGCTAGAGATGGTGCCACAACCTACTGATGCCGCTTTCCGTTGGGATATCCTGTACAAACGAGTGCACGTCTTGGTTCCATAACGTAATAAAGGTGTACGCTCGTATTCAGATGAATCTCTTGGCTCATTCGGATAACTCCTTGTGGGTGGGGGCAATTTCATTGCAAAGCAGTGTATTTATAAAGGAACAAAAGTAACACATTAAGACATTAGTATTTTGTAGCAAAGCCATTTGCTGCAATTACAGTTTCACAGCTTCGTGGCATTGACTCGATTAGATTGTTTATGAAAAGTGGAGTGACGTTCTTCCACTCTTGTTCTAAAGCCAACATTAGGGCTGCTTTAGAAGAACGTTTTTTGTGCTGCAACACAACGCCCAAGTTCATTCCATATATGCTCGATGGGATTTAGGCCGGGAGACTGCAAAGGTCATTCTAATATTCGAAGTTTCGTCTTTCCCATCCATTTCTTTATTGATCTGGCAGTGAGCTTTGGGTCATTATCTTGCTGGAAGATTCAACCTCGGTGCATGTGCTTCTTAGCATAAGGTAACATGGTGTTTTCCAAGATATCTTTGTATTTTATTTGGTCCATGATGCCTTCTACTTGGATCAACGGTACGACGCCTTGGTAGGAGAAGCATCCCCAAACCATCACGCGGCCTCCTCCGTATTTCACAGTGGGACGTTGAAATCGCACATTGTTTCGGGTTCCAACTGGACGTCGTACGTTCTGACGTCCATCATTGCCAAACAGCATATACTTACTCTCGTCACTGAACAGGATCTTCTTCCATTCGGATGGTCCCCAATTCAAATGTTCTCGTGCAAATGCTAATCGTGCCTTCCTGCGCCAATTTAGTTAAGTTTACACCAATGCGCCCATTAAGTCCTGCAGCCTGTAGCCGACGTGCAACGGTTCTTGGACTTACATTAATGTTTATTTCCAAATTCAGTTCAGACTGATTTGGCCAGCATCCTTTTTAACATCGCTTGTCGACTTGCGTTTGATGAGCTTATCGATTCTTGGAGTAGTTTTTCTTGGGCTTGTTAGTTAAGCACTTTGTACAGGGTGGTTCAGTCAATTTCTGACCATTTCACTCGAATGACGTGCATTAGGGATAAACAATTGAAAGAATATGAGCGCCATATCGAATTTCTAAATAGTTGGAGTTTGTATTGTTGCAACGGCGCTGCATGAAAATCGTATTGTTGAAAAATGACGCCCGCTTTATCAAAAGAGCAGAAATGCAACGTTGTCGAATGGTATTTCGAGACAAAATCACCTATAACCGTGCAAAGAAAGTTCCGAAAGGAGTATAAGTGTCGAGACGCACCAGGCAGGCAAGCAATCATGGGTTTTGTTAAGCAATTTCGTGCCACTGGATGTGTTAAAGGCGAGAAAAAAGGCGGGAGCGAAGCTCGTGTTCGAACGGCCGAAGTTGTCGAAAATGTTCGCACAAGGTTGGTCGATTCGGGGGTGGCTTTCTCTGGCCCCCTACGAGTCCTGACCTAAACTCATGTGATTTTTATCTCTGGGGGTTCCTTAAAGACAGTGTGTTCACTACAGCACCAAGAACCCTAGACCAGCTGCGACAAAGCATCGTCGACTGCTGCACCCTTGTAAACGCAGAAATCCTGGATAGAGTTATGAACAACTTCACTATTCTGCTGCGAGCAGTTCAAAAGGTTTGTGGTGGCCACATTGAGCATATCATCAAGACTTTTCCACGGGAATAAAAACTACGAACTGCCTAAAATGTCATACTGAAATACTGAGTTTGTAAACATTAATGGGTCAATAAATCATAGTACTGAAATGGTCAGAAATTGACTGAATCACCCCGTATCATTAAATTTCTTCATTGTGTAGCTACATCCAATAATGCTACTACCTCGCGTTGTGTTTTGCATTGTTCGTTCCACATTTTAACAATGAGTTCACGCAGCTGAATTGAACCGTATGGTGCCATTTTTTCACTTACTTCGGTTGCAAAGTGCACACAGCAATAAGGTGTCAATAGGGGAAAATATCTTCGCATTGAATGTTTGGTACTGCGCATGCGTATTTCCAAGCACAACACAGGTACCATTTTTTGAGGACAAGAGGAAGGCAATCCTATACTGCTACTCATCGAAGTGCGCCGTTTTTGCCCGACTTGTTATTGTATAACGATGGTAACGAGTTGTTGCGTGTTTGGATGTACAAACCGAGCATCAAAAGCCAGCGATCTGAAATTTTTTACGTTTCCCATCGATGGGCTAGCTACGCGAAAACGAAGACATGCATGGATTGTGGCAGTTGATCGGAAAGATTGGAAGCCTTCGAAACAGCAAAGTATGCAGTGAACATTTCATTTTCTTTGCATATATGATAACTAAGAATTACATAATTTGTTATTAGAATTTTGAATTGTACAGATTAAAGGATTTGATATATGACATGATTTATTTGACTTCACCAGTCACTAAATTCATATTTTTAATCTGAAAGCGATCAATAATATATGATCATTAATGTACCTTGATCATATATAATATATATGACTGAATAATATATTCACGATTAATAATATATGACTGAATGTATGGATCATTAATTCTTCCATCTACTGTAGTTAGCTTCTCTATGTACTTTGTTTTAGAAACGGAATCCAACTGTTGTGCATAGCGGGATAAGTTCAGAGCCATGGCAGCCATGGGTCTCGATGCCCTCAAAAGATGGCGGATGGCCAAACCGGAAGTGATGCAATTCAATGTTTATGTTTTGATATTTCTCCCTATAAGCATTAGAAATCACCGAGAAATATTTAAATAATGAGGTTGATCGATTTGTTTTGACCAGGGGTGTTAAGGTTTTAATTGACACCAAATAAAAGAACACCTTTACCTATTAAAAATTTTGGCTATATCAATCGATTTTATCTGATCTTTTTAATGATTTTTTATTTTTTTGATTGGAGTTAAATTAAAAAAGTTCTAGTCTAAAAAAAGCTTTGATTGAATACTTTTGGGCGCCACTGTATTATTAACATTTACAGTTCAACAAAATTAGAAGAAGACTGGTTATTAAACAATAACTATTTAGAATAAATTTGATGCGCTTGTATAATAAGCTTTACGAGCAACATTATCTTTAACAACGAACCTTTCTCTTTATCCTTTATAATAAAGTTTAATAATTGGGATTCAGCTAAACAACTACACTTAGTTCATATTTGTCAGAAAATCCTTTATTACTTATATGACTTAAATGAGCGAGGTCAAAAAATGCGCGTCATTTACCCTTGCTAAGGCACTGAGAGTGACGTATTGTTTAGGTCAAATAAGTAATACATGTTTGCTAAATTAAATAAGTAATAAAATTCTTTAGTAGCCAAGGTAATTCAATTAAACCGAACAGTACATGGATAATACGCGTAGATAATGAGTAATGTTCTCATTAAACGGAAATTTCGAATTCGGTTTTCTCCCTGATCTTAACTATACCGACGCGTGAGAAAGGGTAGGCTTAAGGCAGGATGAGAGGTTGTTAGTATTGCTAAATTACGCAATACCGACAAACTATATTTCTCTATAAAGGTTTCCGGATTCATCCTTCAGTGGACATCGCCGTCTTGTCTTCCGTCTTTCGTGTCGGGTTTCTGTGGTTTCCAAAGGCGTCTTCTTCCGAATGGAACATTCATGGCGACCCAACGAATTCTTCTAGGCTAAATAAATATAAAACTGCCAAATTTACTAGCAACAGAAAGTTCCCCATAAAGTAGTTATTTTCACACAAATTCATCTGCTTTTTTCCTTGTCGACGCTGCAGGTTTCTTCATTCCATCAAGTTTCATTAAACTTTTTCGGCAGAAAAAATGCATCCGCATCGTAATAATATAGAACATTAACATACTTAGTTATTGCTTAAGTGTTCATTTAAAATAAATAACAATTACATTTCCGAGGTGATCCGGTTATTTCCGGGAGGATTTCAAAGACTTTAGGAAGTCTTTTCGATTCCCCATGACCGTCGTTTTATCAAAATATATCCGGTCCTTAAAAACATACGAATTTATCCATTTTACCTGTATCTTCTCTTTCTATACAAATTTTTTTATAAAAAGAAAATCGCCTCGTGTTCGTCACCTCAATAAAAAGAAAATGCTGTCGCGAGGTTCCATTGTTTGCATATATTTCAAAACATTACGTCAATATATCAGTAATGTTGTGGCTTTATATGAAATTCGCTTTTATAGTTAAGTTTTTCTTTTGTTAACCAACATCGTATTTTGGATTTTTTACCCATACCGAATAGTGAAATAGCAAGATCACTTTATATTTTCAAATCCAGTATTACGAGTTTTTCTCTTTTTTTAAAGGCCCAACAATTTTTTGACATTTTACAGAGTATATATATTCTAAAGTGGTTTTCATCAGTATTAAATATATCAAGATATTAATATTTATTCAAGTTCTATATTGCTTAATCAGAGTTCCGTAGTCTGCCATAAAGTCCAACTGTCTCTCCAACGGGATTCGTTCCAAATTAAGGACAAGACTTAATGAAAAATTTGTACAAGACTAGTGGTGTACTCAAGCTGAGAGTTCTCAGCATTATTGAAACGTCGTATCTTTTTGAAGAGGCATTCCTGCTATAAATGTTTCTTTGATCAAGCGGAGGTCGGGGTGGTAGTTGTCATGGTAGGAGTGGTGTAGCAGTACTTATCAATGTTGTTGCAGGCTTGATGTGTCTAAAGAATTAATTTCATCACCATCATTACAATCATCATTTCTGGGTTGTGATGTCGGTTGCATCAATGTTATTGCTGGTCCTGATAATGACGCAGAAGTTCAAATAAATGCCGATTTTTTTTTTATTGGGAATCAGATATCGACTTATATAGGGTGCTCGGAAAATATCTGGCAAATTTTGAAGAGTCGTAGAGGGGACCAAAATAAACATTTTCCGTCATAGAACGTGTGTCCGGAAATATCGCGTTTAAGCGCGGCGGTCAATGACGTCTCTGAGTAAAAGGTGTCATTTCCCCCCTGGGAATTATAACAGCATGCATCGCTTTACAAACACTTTCTTCGATTCCAGGAGTTCTGGCAGTTCTGGTCCGGCCCAATCACATCTCCTAGCACTGAAAGATCCACTTTCGCAAAGCTGTCGGTGCACACGCTCAAACGTTTGTCGATTCGGCAGTTGTCTGGTCGGGAATACCTTCCCTGCACATCCTCTGAGCAGCTAGTCCGTTTCCGTTCGCTGCCCCATACGTCATATGGATACTTGCAAGCTCTGTGTTTGTAAAGCGTGGTTGCTGTTGTTAATCCCAGCGGTGAGATGAAGCATTTACTTCTATTTTTATGAACTATGCCAAAGCTTCAAAAATTGTAATTTGCTATCTTTCATCACAATTATGGAATGCTTATCATTAAACAATGACTCTATCACAAATATACAATGATATACCATTTCATTAAATTAAATGACACAGAATTTTTAACTAAGGACAATTATCCCAAGAGATGTTTTTTGTCATTCATTTTCATCTTCAAGCTGCTGCTCGAATCCCCATTTTTCTTTTTTTATTTTCTGTATTAACATTATGATTTTATTAACAATCCATTACTTTAGTTAAAATTAAGATAAATTACTATGTTATGATCATGAAATCTTGGAAAAATATCTCACTCTGTGAGCTATGGGTCCAACTCGTAAGTCTATGTCCATACCCAGCCTTTGGGGCACTGTATTTGTAGCTGTTCTGTAATCCTTTATTAATAAATAAATATCCACAGCTCCTAATATTGATTCTCAACGCTTAACAATATTGACTCGGTCTCCATTACTTAAAGCAAAGAAATTACAAACCTGAGTGAAAATGAGCATAATTATTGTGCTATAAAGTTGCAAAAAAATAAATAAATCAATGCGAGGGCTCACGGAGCCGTCACATACCTTCATCCTTTTGTTTAAAAAAATTAATAACAAATATACAGGGTGACCCAAACTTATCCAGCAAAATTGTTTAGGAACATTGTATGGATCAAATGGAACAAAAAATGTCCTATAAACATTACATTTAGTATCGAGCATGTGTGAGATATCGACGTTTGTCTATTTTCTTGTAGAGTTATTAAAGCAAATAAATAAAACACTTGAGAGTGCAGATCACTTTTATTCTGCATACTGATGGAACATCACATTGAACTACAAAACAAAACTAAAATGATACAAGGAATAAGAATAAGAAGAAAGTAACAATGAATGTCGAGGAAGCCCCTCATAATGGTTGTCCCCAGGTCCAATGCACTGGTTACATCTTCGGACAACTGAGCTGGTAGCTGCCACAATCTGGTCGGGGTCAATTGCTCGACTACAAGCTTGAATGGATGCAATGAGCTCATCTCTAGTGGTGGGCGGATTGCTGTAGACCACCTCCTTCAGTGTTCCCACAGAAAAAAAACTAATTGGGTGAGGTCCGGTGACCTAGGAGGCCAAGCCACTGGACCACCTCTACCGAACCATTTGTCCGGATAATTGACATTCAACCAGTCTCGCGCTACTCTACCAAAGTGGGCCGGGCATCCGTCCAATTGCAATCGGAGGTTTCTTCGTACATCCAATGGCACGTCCTCCAAAAGGATCTAAATGTGATCTTGGAGAAAATCAATCACCAGTTCAATAAAATACCTTTCACACATGTTTCAAGTACGACGATTCCTCGTTTTGTTTGGCATATGCAAAACAGGAAGAGTACATTTAAGAATAAATAGGTAAACCTATGTTTTTTTCTAGGAAAAGACTCTAAATAAAAGAAAATAGACAAACGTCGATATCTCACACACGATCGAAAGTAGATGTAATGTTTATAGGGCATTTTTTGTTCCATTTGAACCATACAATGTTCCTAAACAATTATGCTGGATAAGTTTGGGTCACCCTGTATTAGTTTTTTTTTACCTGTTAATAGCTGTAATTAATTCTCTTATATCAATCCATATACAGTAATTTAAATTATATGTCAAAATGAAACTGTTCAGTCAAAAATTATTCACAACTACATTAATTTCAGTTGCAAACACAAAAAAAACTAAGTATAGCAATCAAACATTAATATCAAAACTTGTGAAGATACAAATTTATCCTATCGCATCATTATTAATTTCCTTTCTTGGACCATGTTTAATGTAATATCGATTTAAGGATCTTCTACAAATTAATATCCTCACTGACACCATTCATATATCTCCATATTTCACTCCTTTAATTAGTACATAAACATCACTCATAAATTCTTTTTAATTCTTGAACAGAATATAATTCAACGGATGTTTTCTTCCGTTTCGTCAATTTCTATCCATTTTTTCTTATCTCCCTTGAATCAAATTTCTAAATTTACTCCCTTGTCACCATTCATGATATTCCCGCTTAACCCTTTTATATCTATATCTGTTGGGAAAATTTCAGCATGAGGGAGGTGATTGCAAGTCTGCTCAACAGTGAATGAGACCCGTGATCCAGTGTTTACTGACATAAAAATATTTCTTCCTTATATCTGAACATTCAACTAAAAAAATATTGGTTGATATTGATCACTCTTGACGATTCATAATTGGGTATACTTCTTCTGACAATTTCTGGGGAGAGCACCTTCAAGACCGAAATTAAAATTTTAAATCTTCTATTCGGCTTCTCACCATTTTACATAAGTCATCAATTTGATTTTGCAAATGGTTCGAATTATACTTCCTTTCTTTTTCGTCAAATTTCAAAGTAGAGCTGGGCTTATGGGAGTTCACTTTTCGAAGTAGCTGGCTCTCAAAAATTCTTTTTAATTCTTGAACAGAATATGATTCTAGAGATGCTTTTTGCAATTGCTTCCGTTTCTTCAATTTCTATCCATTTCTTCCGATTGCGATGCTAATTGAAGAGCTGCTTTATAAGTCCGAGAAACAGATGATAACAAGATATAGATGAAAACTAACGTGTCGTTATTGATTTAAGCTATATTATACATGCAAAACAGTTCGAGTACTGAATACAATATACACTATATTGCCAGAAATGACCGGATACTATCGATTTTAGACGTTTTGTCGAATATCTAGAAAAATACTTGACGAATTATCCTTAAACTTGAGGGGTGTAAAGAGCACGTTACACCTCATATATTTTAACGAAGGTTTTGTCCCGAAAGCAAATAGGGGACCAGCAACAAAGTGAACCACAAAAATAATACTTGAAATGCATTGTAGCTGTAGCATAAGATTAAGAAGCTTCTTTTACTTATCTGTGTTTATTTGTATGAGATGTTTACCTATATTCATGGAGATAGAAAGTTTTCTTTAAAAAAATCGAAATGTTTTCGTAAGAATTTTATTTATAACATCCAGGTTTTTCAACCCAGTGCAATGCCATTTTCAGGAAACTTTACAAACTAAAGTAGAGACAACACCTTGCAATCAAAATAGAAAAACATTATATATTTGATGAAATGTCAGCATTTTTACTAAATAATGTTTAACTGCGCATGCGCAAGGGTTACCAAAATACCTTTTGCATAATTTCTTAGCCAAACGTATAGAGCTACTCTTATAAAAAGCCCAAGCAAATATCGCCGATAGAATGAATTGAATTTCATTTGCTCTCAGAAATAAACAAAACGATAAGGCGTTTTCTCCAAATTTTTATTTTTGCACCGGACATAAGTAACAACTTCTCCTTACACTTATATGA
>JAHWFO010057825.1:0-11696 GCA_023313115.1 Rhysida immarginata | reverse complement strand
TAATTCTAAGCGTTTTCATGTGTTTATTTTTAAGATATTACAAAATTTATTCCATAGTCTTTTTGCTTTGTGTTGTATTGGTTGAATTATTATTTAACCAATTGGGAGTTATAATTTAATTTTTTGAGATTGTTCTGTTTACCTACAAGTCTAATTATCCCGGGCAACGCCGGGTACCTCTGCTAGTATACACTAAAAACTGATATAAGGCTCTTGGGTCTCGACATGGGCCCTGAGCACCCAGTCACAAATCAAGCTATAACTGTTGAACCGGAAGTCCAGAAATCTGAATTCTTGCATATTTATTGTGTGTTACTTAAAATTTTAGCTTTTATACCCTAAAACTTATATAGTCCTCTGGGGCCCTGGCAGGGGCCCTAAACACAAACAGAGCTATAATGTTTGAACGAAAAGGCTTAGAAATCTGAAAATTTGTATACTTGTAGTAGCTTACTAAAAAATTTAGCTAATATACACGAAAAACTGGTATAAGGCTCTTAGGTCTCGACAGGGACCCTGATGCCCAAATCAAAATAAGCTCTAACATTTGAATAATAAAAAGGCCTAAGAACTTGAAGTTTTATATTTTTACAGTGCGTTTCTTAAAAATTATAGACAATATAACATGAGACTGGTATAGGCCTCGGGGCCCCTGGCGGCTTCAAATACAATTGAAGCTATAAAATTTGAACGGAAAAGCCTATGGTCTTGAAATTTTGTTTAATCATTGTGTGGTATTTAAAATTTTAGCTAATCTATATTAAAAATTATATAAGTCTCTTGGCAGGGGCCTTGCGGCCTCAATCTCAAATCAAGCTATAAATTTAAAACCAGAAGTTTAGAAACCTAAGAAGCTGAAATTTTTTATTCGTGTCCATTTTGATGGTAAACCCCTTTTATCGTTGAATAACGATGCCTTAACTAATTTTTTGTTTTTTTATTTTATTTTTTATTTATTTTAAAGCTGAGTTTTATTTCTAATTTAAGTGAATTTTCCCATGTATTGGAGGGTTCTGCTCCGTTTTATTTCTTCAGTCTTCCTTGAAGAATCAAGTGTGTGTCTTGTACTGGATATTAGCCTCTTCTCTGTGCGTTCGACCGTCTTAGCTATGTCTACGCCAAAAACTTAAGCTTGCCATTTATTTTTTTTTTCTCTCTCAATTTTTTTTTTTCGTTTCCAATTAAATGTGTGATCTTCTTTTCTTTTAGAACTTTACTTTGTCATTGTTAAAACGGCTGTCTGTGCGTCAAATAGTGAACCGTAATGTACATCGTGGTTCTTCATCGACCAAGTTGTTCTGGACGCCTTCTCTCATTAAGTCATTACCTTTGATGTCAAGACTGGACGTCGCCTTCTACCGTCCGCTCACTGCGTTAGCGGTTTTCCAATATTATTCAGGCTTCGATTTAATGATTGTATTTGTTAATTTTTGATTTAAAAAAAAAAGAAAAGAGATCAAAAAACCTGTAATAAAACAATTTGTTTAATTGGATTGCTTTTTGACCTTGACTTATTAATAATTCTAGGAGCTCTGGGGTAATTAAGGTAATCTGCATTAACGATTGTTTTTGAGATTATAAAAGTAAATTCCTTTTATTCAACTTCTTTAACTTGGTGAATTTTTCTTATATCGGTTTTCTATTAAGGATTTAAAGTCGAGTATTTACCGTTGCCTATATAATCCTAAATTAAATTTTGCATCAAACTTTAATTTCAAGTAATATTTATTGATAAGTAATATTTATCTTCTATCTATATATATAAAGAAGGATGTTTGTTTGTTTTTTATACAAATCTACAGTTTTATTCCGTTCTTGATAAAATTTCGCAAACATGACCTTCAAAGCATGAGGAAGGTCACTGTCTACCTCAGATTTCGAAAAAATTATAATTATTGATAAAAAATCGATATTCATAGTTATGGCAGGACATATTAATGAGAAATATCTCATGACCAACAATGCAAGAGTAAAAAATTATTTAGACTAGAAGGCATCCTTGGAGAGGTCCATCCATTGTGAGTCTTTAAAAATTTTTTTTTCGGTAAATCAAGTCTCGGTATATCACCTAGAATGGATTTTTTCAGTAAAGAGGTAAATTCCTGTCTTTCGGATTTTTCTTAGAATAGATAGTGCCTTCGCTCTATATTGTAGTTATTGAATTATTATTTAACCAATTTGGAGGTTTAATTTAGCTTTTTGAGGTTGTTCTGTTTACCTACAAGCGTAATTATCCCGGGCAACGCCGGGTCCTCTGCTAGTCTTCTATCCAACTATATATAAAGGAGAACATGTGGGTTCGTCACGGAAACAGTTTGGCATTGTTGTTGCACGTTTAAGCATTGTTGGCGCTCACTTAAAGCAAAGCTGGAACTGAAAAGTCACCTGACCATTGTTGTCTGAGCAACAATTTTTATCATCAATCAATCACAAAACTATAAATAAAGAAGAAAATGTGAGTTCACCAAACGAAACAATTAGAATGAATTGAATTTGTTAAAACTAATTATCGCGCAAACTGCGCGTGGGCCCCGTTCATATATATATAAAGAAGGATGTTTGTTTGTTTGTTTTTTATACAAATCTACAGTTTTATTCCGATCTTGATGACATTTTGCATAATTGACCTTCAAAGAATGAGGAATGTCACTGTGTACCTCAGATTTCGAAAAAATAATAATTATTGATAAAAAATTGATATTCATGGTTATGGCAAGGCATTTTAATAAGAAATATCTCATGACTAACAATGCAAGGCAAAGTTTGTGCAACAATTGGTATCAACAATGGTATCAACACGCAAATCACAAAGACTCAGCACAATGGTATCAACAAAGCACCAACACTATGCAGGGGTTAACAATATATATCTCATGACCAATAATGCAAGGCAAAGTTTGTGCAATAAGAGGTATAGACAATGGTATCAACACGCAATTCACAAACTCTGTACAGACCAAAAAAATATATATCATGACTAACAATGCAAGGAAAAGTTTGTGCAAAAATAGGTATCAACAATGGTATCAACACGCAATGCACCAACAGTATGCAGGGATCAACAATATATATCTCATGACCAACAATGAAAGGCAAAGTTTGTTGAATATAGATAAGGTTGAATTTGTAACAGTACATAGAATTCCTGTTATTCAGGCTTTTCTTAGAAAAGAGAATTCTTATTACTTAACAATTTCTAGAAAATCTTTAAAAATGATTAGTAGCTGCAGATAATGGAGAATTAGCAGACTATTGAGAAAGAGTGGAATGACGACAAAGGAAGCACTCCTTTAGCTCCTTGCTGTATTGAGCAAATGGTAAGTACTTTTTCAGATGCAAACATTTCCTAAAAATACATTTTGACTATATTCTTTGGGAATGTCTATATTTTGGAAACTTGAGATGCTGATGATGTGATGATTGAACGTTCGTTTCCAAGGATAAATAATAATGAGGATAGAATGATGATGCAGCGACAGCATATTGATAGGGCAGTGCCTATTGATGAGGCAAAGGAGTAACGCGTGTCTCCCTTGAGTTCCCTATCAAACGTCCAGATGACTGGCAAAAATTTATGTGTCTGGAAAGTAAAGGGAAAGAATGAATATTGGTTAGAGAAACTCTGCAACTAAAAGAGAAAAAGCTACACGGGCATTTGAAACATCTGAACAACGGGAGTTTCGAATAAAGCAAGAGGGTATAAGAGCTTCTACGTCAAGGGCAAGAAAAACTTGAGTCTAAAGTATCTGTTGATGCTCCGCAGTGGTGAGGCAAGTCAAGAGGAGTTTAGATAAAGTCCTCGTATATCACCTAGAATTCATGTTTTTCGTATTTTTCGTAGAATGGATAGTCTCTGTGTTGTATTGATTGAGATATTATTTAACGAATTGGGAGTTATAATTTTATTTTTTGAAATGTTTTGTTTACCCACAAGTGTAATTATCCCAGGCAACGCCGGGTACCTCTGCTAGTTGATAAATATTTTGGGTCCTATTTCGGCGGAAATCAGGCTGTACGTGTCGGAACGACAGGTTGCTCTTTCCTGCACGTAACAACACACATATACAGTACACTTCGAGACAAAAATATGGAGATTTTTGAAAATTTAAAAGACTCATCTCAGATAAGTGCTATTAAAATAAAATAGAATTGTACTATGCATTACTCAGCGATGCACATTTAATATAAACCATCTTATTAACTACTCTTACAATTTTTTGAGTAATAACTAATTTTGTTGAACAAAAAACAAGCAAAACAACAACTGCATTGAAGTCAAAAGTTTGGAGATTTAATTATAATGAGACATAAGTTTGGAGATTTTGTTAAAAATGTTAACATTTGAAGTTTTTAGTAGCAGAAATTTAGCTATAGACCTCATGATTATGTAAATTAATCTAAGATGGGTTGATTGATTACAATTTAGGGATGTGCTGAATTTATTTTCTTAAATTTTCAATAAGCCTCCTACAAAACAGATCCCTCAATCTATTCATGACTTAATTATTAAGAAATGGCAAGAAAAAGAAAAACAAATTAAAATAGCAAAAGATTTCAACTTAACTACAAAATCTGTAAGCAAGAGTATTGTAAAATATAAGAAAATTGGAAGTTGCACTGTGAAGCAAAGGTGCGGCAGAAAACGCATCACAGGTAAAGCTGAAGATAGACATCTAAGAGGTATTGTCAGAGAATATCACGCTTTCAAACGGCAAGAGAAATTACTGCCAAATGGAATCCAATCAGCAAGAAAGAAGTTTCGGCAAAGATAACAACCCGGCGTTTGAAAGAGAGAGGTTAATCTTTTCCTTCTGCAGCAAAAACGCCTCTCCTAACTAAACGAACGAAGAAAAAGGACTTAAGTGCGCACGTGAACACTCAACATGGACTATAGAACAATAGCAAAAAATCATATTCTGTGATGAATCTAGATTTAGCCACTGAATGATGATAAACAAAAAGTTGTGCGCAAGAAACAAGAAAAGCTGGACTTTAGATGTGTACCATATAGAATCAAATTTCTAGCAAGGATCTTAGCTTATGGAACAATAAATGCATATGGAACCGGAAGTTTAGCTTTTGTCAAAGAAAACTTCAGCAGCTCCTATTTCACGGAAATAATGGCTGATCATCTGATACCAGGTGCTGCTTTTTACATTCTTGATGGTAACTTTATAATATACCTTGTCACAGAGCAAACACGACACTGAACTGGTTGGAAGAATAAAATATTCACCTTCTAAAATGACCAGGAAATAGTCCTGACCTTAATCCTATAGAAACAATTTAGGGTAAAATGTAGCGAAACGTTACCATATGTAAAATTTTAACAAACAAGGATTTATTCAAAACTGTGTCCCATATCTTGTGTGAAATATCGAGAGAAGATTGTCAGTGTCTCATAGACTCTATGAGATAATGTGTGCAAGCAGTTATTAATGTTAAAGGCGGCTGGACCAAATACTAAACAAAGAATCTCCAAACTTATGTCCCAGCATAGACAAATCTCCAAACTTTTGGCTTCAATACTGTTTGTTTTTTCTGTATGTTTTGTTGAAAGAAATTGTTTGAAGTATATAAAAAATTTTTATTTATAGAGAAGAAACTAAGTAACGTTCGAATAAATCATCGTATAATGCATGAACAAGTCCTTCTTTTTTTAAAAGAGTTTTTCAGATGAACCTTTCATGTTTTTCCAAAATCTCCATATTTTTTGTCTGGGAGTGTATATATACTAGCAGAGGATCCGGCGTTGCCCGGGATAAACAAAACAATCTCAAGAAGTTAAATTGTAACTCCAAATTGGTTAAAATAATACCTCAATCAATACAACACAGAGAGAAAGGACTATCCATTCTAAGATAAATTCGAAAAACAGGAATTCTAGGAATTCTTTATTTAACTTAAATTTAATTTAACTTAATTTAACTTCATTTTGACTTGCCTTAGATTAAAATGATATCCATCTTCACCTCCTGGGAACATCACTGGATACTTTAGACCCAAGTTTTACTTGTCCTTGACGTAGAAACTCTTATACCCTCTTGCTCTATTTGAAACTCCCATTGTTCAGATGTTTCTAATGCCCATATAGCTTTTTCTGTTTTAGTTGAGAAGTTTCTATGACCAATACTCTTTCTTTCTCTTTCCTTTCCAAACACACTAATTTTTGCCAATCGTCTGGAAGTTTGATAGGAGGCTCAAGGGAGACACATGTGGTTCATTTGCATCCTCAATAGACGCTGCCTTATTTACAATACTCATTTCCAAAAAAGTTGGGACAGTGCAAAATATATAGAAAAAAACAAAAAGGGATGATGTAACAAAACTTTCTCGCGAATACAAAATAGCAGATACGTTTATGAAATGACGTAAATATGCTGTGTGCACCAAAACATTTTGTATCGTGGCCGGGACGTTCATTTTGAATAGGGGTGTTGCAACACGTTCCAAAATAGTAGGGACATACGTTGTAGAAAGCGCCGTTAGTAGTGGAACCTTCCGAATTGTTCGGGAATAATCTAGAATGATGACGTCGTACTACATTCCGTATAAATAGCAGTTGCCATCCGTCGTTCAGGTAACTTATTCGGAACGATGGGTCGAGGCAAGCCAGTTAGCGAAGATCTTCGTGTTCGAATCATTCAAGAATTCACAAACAACGTTTCTCAGCGTGCAATAGCCAGAAGATTTAACCTGTCATCATCTACAGTACATAATATTATCAAGCGCTACCGAGATAGTGGTGAGATCACGGTTCGGAAAGGCCAAAGTAGAAAACCTATTCTGAATGCTCGAGCTCTTTGGATCCTCCGACGTCACTGCGTCACGCATAGGAATGCTGCGATTACGGACATAGCCACGTGGGCCCGCGATTTCTTCGGGAAGCCATTATCGTTGAATACTGTACGCCGGTGCATCCACAAATGCAAACTTAAGTTATACTGTGCACAACGGAAGCCATACATCAACAAACGACAGCAACGTTGCCGTCTGATATGGGCTCGAGCCCATCGCAATTGGTCCCAAGCACGCTGGAAGAACATATTGTGGTCCGATAAATCAACCTTTGCGATTGTTTACGGAAATAATGAACGCCGTACACTCCGGACCAAAGACGAAAAGGATATTCCCGCGTGCTACAGGCGTTCTGTACAGAAACCACCGTCTGTCATGGTCTGGGGCTGTATTAGTGGCCATGGATGGGAGACTTGCACATCTGCAATGGCACCGTCAATGCTGAAGCGTATATACAGATCCTGGAACAAGCTATGGTGCCATCTAAGAGGCGCCTGTTTGGACGACGTCAGTGTATATTTCAACAAGACAACGCCAGACCGCATGCAGCGCGCATAACGTCTGCATGGCTACGTCGGCAGCGCATTCGTATGTTGGATTGGCCCCCTTGCAGCCCGGATCTGTCGCCTATAGAAAACGTTTGGCGTATTTTTAAACGAAAACTACGACAGTGACGACCCCGGACAGTTGAACAGCTGAAAACCTATATCCAACAGGAATGGGACAGAATTCCGGTTACGGTGTTAGAAAGATTGGTGTCATCGATGCCCAGAAGATTACAGTGTGTCATCAAGAGGAGAGGTGACGCCACACCGTGGTAAACGCCGTGCTGTCCCAACTTTTTTGGAAGTGTGTTGCACGTGCCAAACAGGAAAACCACCTGTATCTTTCTTTAAGCATATAAGATATGTGATCCCATGCCTAATTTATCGTTTATGTATTGTAATGCGTTGAAATAAACGGCAATACAATAATCCAAACAAATGTGTTGGAGTTCTTCTTATATGTTGCACTGTCCCAACTTTTTTGGAAATGAGTATTGTATGTCAGATGGTTCAGTGCATCATCATTTTATTCTCATTATTAATAATTCTTGGAAACGAACGTTCAATCACCTCCTTATCACCATCTCGGTTTCCAAACTCTTCACTTCACACAGATTATAGTCAAAATGTATTTTCATGAAATGTTTGGATCTGATGTGCTCCAAATAAGCTAGGTGATAACCCCGGCGTGGCTCAGACTCTTTTTTGGATTAAATTTTGCAATATCTTAAAAATAAACACATGAAAACACTTAGAATTAATACAGTAAAAAGTTCTAATGAATATTCGAAAATTTTTTTTTTTTTAAGTCCTCACAATGGATGGACCTCTCCATGTATGCCACAGCTAGCCTAAATAATTTCTTAGTCACGTTATCTTACTTGAATCCAGATAAGCTAGGTGATAACCCGGCGTGGCTCTTTGTTTTTGTGGTTAAATTTTGAAATATCTTAAAAATAAGCATATGAAAACACTTAGAATTAATACAGTCAAAATTCTTAATAAAAATTCGAAAAAAAATTTTTTAATGGCTCACAATGGATGGACCTTTCCAAGTATGCCACTGCTAGTCTAAATAATTTCTTAGTCGCGAAATCTTACTTTAGATATACACATGATGTTGTTACAATTCCCACTCTTCTCTCGATGTTTTGAAGCAAAACTTGGTCACTCATCAGTTTGTGTAGTCTAGCAGTCGCTGATTCTTCTATTTACATGCTTACCATTTGCTCAATACAGCAAGGAGCTAAAAGAGTGCTACCTCTATCGTCTTTCCACTCTTTCTCAATTGTCTGCTAACTCTCCATTATCTCAAATTCATGATCATTTTTAAAAATTTTCAAGAAATTGTTAATTACTAAGAACTCTCAATTCTAAGAAAAGTCTGAATACCAGGAATTCTATGCATTGTTACAAATTGAAACTTATCTAATTGCAGAAACTTTGCCTTGCAATGTTGGTCACGAGATAGTCTCATTAACATACCTTGCCGTCATAAGGAATATCGATTTATTAACGATAACCAGCAGAGGTACCCGGCGTTTCCCGGGATAATTACACTTGCAGGTAAACAGAACAATATCAATAATTTAAATTGGGTAAATAATAACTCAATCAGTACAACACGAAGCAAAGGGACTATACATTCTACGAAAAATACGAAAAAAAGGAATTCTAGTTGATATACCGGGACTTTATCTAAACTGTTCTTGACTTGCCTCAGCACTGCGCTGCTTCACCAGATACTTCAGACTCAAGTTTTTCTTGCCCTTGACGTAGAAGCTCTTATACCCTCTTGCTCTATTCGAAACTCCCGTTGTTTAGATGTTTCAAATGCCCGTATAGCTTTTTCAGTTTTAGTTGCAGAGTTTCTGATTCATTTTTTCTCTTTCCTTTCAAGACACATAAATTTTTGCCAGTCGTCTGGACGTTTGATAGGGAGCTCAAAGGAGACACGCATGACTCCTTTGCCTCATCAATAGACGCTGCCTTATTAATGTTCTGTCACTACATCATCATTTTATGCTCATTATTAATAATTCTTGGAAACGAACTTTCAATCATCGCATTATCAGCACCTCAGTTTCCAAAATATACACATTCCCAAATATGCACAGAATACAGTCAAAATGTATTTTTATGAAATGTTTGGATCTCATGTGCTACGAAATAAGCTATGTTATAACCGCGGTGTGGCTCGGAATGTTTTTTTTGGATTAAATTTTGCAATATCTTCAAAATAAACACACGAAAACGCTAAGAATTAATACAGTAAAAATCTTTCTATATATATAAAGAAGGATGTTTGTTTGTTTGTTTTTTATACAAGTCTACAGTTTTATTCCGATCTTGATAAAATTTCGCACACATGACCTTCAAAGAATGAGGAAGGTCACTGTCTACCTCAGAATTCGAAAAAATAATAATTATCGATAAAAAATCGATATTCATGGTTATGGAAGGACATATTAATTAGAAATATCTCATGACCAACAATGCAAGGCAAAGTTTCTGCAACAATAAGTATCAACAATGGTATCAACAAGCAATTCACAAGCACTCTGCACGGACCAACAATATATGTCTCATGACCAACAATGCAAGGCAAAGTTTGTGCAATATAGAATTCAACGCATAGAATTCCAGTTATTCAGGCTTTTCTTAGAAAAGAGAATTCTTAGAAAGAAGAAAGAATTTTGCAACAACATCAAGTGTACACCTAAAGTAAGATTACGTGAGTAAAAAATTATTTAGACTAGAAGGCATCCTTGGAGAGATCCATCCATTGTGAGCTTTTAAAAATTTTTTTTCGGTAAATCAAGTCCCGGTATATCACCTAGAATGGATTTTTTCAGTGAAGAGGTAAATTCCTGTCTTTCGGATTTTTCTTAGAATGGATAGTCCCTACATTGTAGTGATTGAGTTATTATTTATCCAATTTGGAGGTTTAATTTAGCCTTTTGAGGTTGTTCTCTTTACCTACAAGCGTAATTATCCCGGGCAACGCCAGCTCCTCTGCTAGTTCTTCATGAAAATTCGAAAAAAAAATTCCGACTATTTACTCGATGTGTTGAAGCAAAACTTGGCCATTCATCACTTTGTGTAGTCCAGCGGTCGCCGATTCTTCTATTTACTTGCTTACTATTTGCTCAATAAAGCACGGAGCTAAGGCAGTGCTTCCTCTGTCGTCTTTCCACTCTTTCTCTCCATTATCTCTAGTTGCTGATCATTTTTAAAGATTTTCAAGAAATTGTTAAGTACTAAGAACTCTCTTTTCTAAGAAAAGCCTGAATAACAAGAATTCTATGCATTGTTACAAATTGAAAATTATTTATATTGCACAGACGTTTTCTTGCATTGTTGGTCAATAGATACGTATTGTTGGTCCGTACGTAGTGTTGGTGCTTGTGTGTTGACACCATTGTTGATAACTATTGTTGCACAATCTTTACCTTGCAATGTTGGTCATGAGATATTTCTCATTAATATGCCTTGCCATAACCATGAATATCGATTTTTTATCAATAGTTATTATTTTTTCGAAATCTGAGGTAGACAGTGACCTTTCTCATGCTTTGAAGGTCAAGTATGCAAAATTTCATCAAGATCGGAATAAAACTGTAGATTTGTATAAGAAACAAACCCACAAACCCACACAGAAACATCCTTCTTTATATTTATAGAAAGACTAGCAGAGGACCCGGCATTGCCCGGGATAATTACGCTTGTAGGTAAACACACACACATACACAAAGAAACACACACACTATTCCCAATCGTCCGAACGCTTGTTAGGGAGCTGAAGGAAGACACATGTACCTCCTTTGCCTCATCGAGAGAGACCGCCCTATCTATATCGTCTATTATATCCATTTCCTGTTCATTGTTAATAATTCTTGGAAACGAATGTTCGATCATTGCGTCCTCATTTTATGTTCATTGTTATAATTCTTTGAATAATTTTGTGCTCATTGTTATTGGTGAATTGCGCATTGAGACCATTGTTCATGCGAACACGATGGGCCTATTGTTGCACAAACTTTGCCTTGCATTGTTGGTCATGAGACATATAATGTTGATCCGTGCATAGTGTTGGTGCATTGCGTGTTGATACCATTGTTGATACCTACTGTTGAAAAACTTTGTCTTGCATTGTTGGTCATGAGATATTTCTGGTTAATATGCCCTGCCATAACCATGAATATCGATTTTTTATCAATAATTAGTATTTTTTCGAAATCTGAGGTAGGCAGTGACCTTCCTCATGCTTTGAAGGTCATGTATGGGAAATTTTATCAAGATCGGAATAAAACTGTAGATTTGTATAAAAAACAAACATACCCACAAACAAAC
>JAHWFO010057824.1:0-17991 GCA_023313115.1 Rhysida immarginata | reverse complement strand
GTCAAACATGCAGATCGATGTTTTAAATAAATCTTTTTTTTTTTTTTTTTTTTTTTTTTACATGGAATTCGGAAATAACATCTAATAATTTTATGATCGTATTTAATAAAATCATGCAAAGTATACCTGATTTTTTGAAATCGTTTAGGTAAGAATATAATGCTGGAATACAGGCACTTAAAGACAGGTGTAACAAGTGTGTTGAGAATGGTGGAGACTACATTGAGAAATGACATAATCAGTTTCGTTAAGTTTCATTCCATTTTATAATAAATCCCATTTTTTAAAAATAGCTTGACTCCCCCTCATAATAACAAAATGCTGAACAGAAATTGACTAAACTTTCAGTTGTCACAAGTTTATTTTGTTTAACAATTGATGAACAAGAATGAAGAAGTGGGTAATAGCAGTCATCCAGGGAAACGAATAAGAGGTAAAGAAATTACTAGACAAACTATTTGATTGGTGTTATTCATGCCTCTTTTTGGTTTAAATTTGTATTTATTAATTATGTTTTGTTTCATGAATTCTAATTGCCTGTTGCCATTAAAAATTATTATTATTATTAAAATTATGTTTGGTCTCTGCTCTTCAGCCAGCAGCACAGATTTACTATCCCAGAAGTGAGATCACATTCCCTGATTTGTATCAAAGCAAGACAGATGAAATCACACATGGGATAATGAAATACAAGCACTTCAGAAAATTAGAGGGATATATACTATAGTATCAAGCCTATTGGGAAGGAAATGGGCTCTTAACTCTTGTTTCAATAGATGAAAGGAAGAATTGACAAAAGGAGACATGAAGGTAAGTGAAAAATGGCATGCTCTGCTGGCATTAGAGAAAAGATTGAGGAATATGGCGGTTATTCTTAACCAGGTGGAAGAAGGTATTATTTAATCGAATTAGCTCATGTATAGGGTTAAATCAAAGAAGCATTGCTTCTGTAAGAGGTTTTGTTGCTTTATAAAAGAGCCATTTTGGACCATCAGACATAAAATATAAACTGGAGCAAGGGAGTGTTTTGCTTCTTACACCACGAATGTTAAATGATACATTTATAATAATGTAACTCCTGGCAACAACCATTCAAATGCTAAGGAGTGAAATGTAACAAATGAAGTTCCTGCTGCTAATTCTAAATTAAAAATAATTTGTCACAAAAATTAATAAACATTTTATTCATCGTGATGGAAAAGAAGAGCCTCTTATCCAAAATAAAAAGTTTTTTAATGCAGATATACGTATTTCAGTCGCCCTGTGACTTGTCTTTTCGTGTGTAATATAGCAGAGGAGACCAAGCAGTCATCTTATACCAGGTGAATAAAAAGTCCCTGGAACGGTCTATTATCTTGAAAAATACACATCAAAAAAAGAAAAATATAAGTGTCAAATATTTTTTTGAATGCTATTTAATGTGCAAAAATCAGCCCCCTGCACTCCTTGTAGAGGTCAACTTTGAAATCAAATGGGAACCCTGAATTTTTTTTTTCCATATTCAGATTCTACAGAAAAAATTACATTAATTTTACCCCAAAAAATATTTTTAAATCTTTTGTAGATGTCGCTGTTAGTGCAAAAAAAAGTCCAACTAGTGCGAATATCTCGAGAAGCCCACTTCAAATCAAAAAAGCATCCAGTATATTTTGAAAGCTGTGTTATTTAATAGTGCTAAAATTAGCCCTCACCACCATTTCAGGGGTGGGCAGGGGCCACTTTGAAATTTTAAATGGGAACCCCTATTTTTTATTGTACAACCCTAGCGTCAATGAACTTCGGACACCTACAGAATTTTGTATAAGTACAACAAAACTAATTGTAAACAAATGAAAATTACTTTATTGAGTGCACAGAGCTTTAGTACAACTGTGATCTAGCATTTTAACATAAAAAAGAAAACGAGAAAATTAAATAAGCGACTTTTTGTAATGTTCCGTTTTCAACACGTTGCAATGAACTTTGTACACCGTACCGTTTATTGCACATTACCACTAAGTGGCGTCACCTTTCCGACGAATGGCGCTCCGAAGTCATTGAGGCATGCTGGACACTAACTTCTGCGTTATTTCTGCTGGAATTTTGTCCCACTTTTCGGAAATACACGCCCGCAACTGCTGCAGTGTTTGAGGCTTCCGCTGTCTGACTTTTCGCTTTAAAATGCGCCATACATTTTCAATGGGTGACAGATCTGGGCTGCAGGCAGACCAGTCAAGCACCCTGAAACACTGCTGTTGTAGCCAAGCCTTGGTGTTCCGAGCAGCATGAGGCTTCACGTTGTCCTGCTGAAAGATGCTTGGTCTTCTATTGAACAACTTTTGGCGGGATGGATGCAGATGCTGTTGAAGAATGTTTATATAGGCACCAGAGTTAATAGTGCCCTCGCAAAAGTCAAGCGATACTGTTCCGGCTGCACTCATGCAGCCCCACACCATCAGTGATGCAGGCTTCTGAACTTTCCTCTGGTAACAGTCGGGATGATTACTTTCGTGCATGGTCCTTAGCACCTTGCGACCATTGTTGCCATACATCACTGCAAAGGTGGACTCGTCGGACCACAGAACACTATTCCACTGAGCAAGGGTCCACTTTAGATGGGTTCTGGCCCATGCTACCCGGCGACACTTAGCTACAGTGCTCATAAATGGCTTCCTCTTTGTAGCGTATAAGTAATAGTTGCATCTTCTGATGTAACGGCGGACTGTGCTTTCGGATATGGTTATATGAAAATATTCTCGAGCCCAAACAGTCATTTCACTTATGGGAGCCTGCCTGTTTTTCACAATGTAACGTCGAAATACTCGTAGGTCCCAAACATTCAATAATCGCTGCTTGCCTGGTGCAGTCCCTGGTTCTGTTTTCCCGATTTCTCTGAAACACTTGATGATCCCATTAACAGTAGAGAGAGAGTGGAACTGATAATTCATGGGTAATAGCTCGCTGGGATTTGTTATTCTGGAACTGCTGTATAATATTTTGCCGTATACACGTTTCTACTGGCTTACCATGTCCCATGGTTCAAAACAACACGAATACTGTGCTCTGTCGCGTGGACGGTGCTTTTAAAGCCTGATGCAAAGCATTCTGGGCGTTTCTACAGCCTTCAGGAAAGTTCAATATGCTGGCGATCCCTTGTGTGTGAAGTTCTTTGAAACCTGTTGACAATGCAATTTTACATTAATTTGAATAAAATAATTATAAAACCATTAAATCGATTCTAAATCGATGTTGATATTGTTCCATATACTCAGTAAATCTATTTTCATTAGCCTGCAATCCTCTGTATGCACTTTTCACTGTGTTTTTAGCCAAATTACTTGGTGTCCGAAGTTTATTGACGCTAGGTTTGTAGATTCAGATTTTTCAGATTTCTTATCATTGTAGCACTGTAATCACAAGAAAAAAAAATCTCTAATATCTCTGGAAAAATCTTCATATCCAAAGGGAAAATGGTTGTCTGTTATTCTGAGTACTACACTCAAAGTAATTAGTCTCCAGAAATCAAAAAAAAAATTTTTTTAGCGTAACCAGGAATAACGATGTGGACCTAGTAGTTTTCTATTCCCAGTGATAGTAGATGGCATGAATTGAAAAGAAATAAATGTCTCCGTGCAATTAATTACTGAGAAGTTCCTTTACCGTTCAATTTAGTCAAAACTACATTTAAGCTTTGTGTTACCCCTTTGACCCATCAGGGTACTTTTTTGAGTCCCCTCGCCTCTTACTGAACAATCACCCAAGCACTTTATGCTGTAGGATGTTCAAATTAATGACCTTCCTGCATTTGACAAAGTGCTAAAATTGTTGAGAAACATTTTCCAATATCTCTGGTGCTATTGAATTGGAAACATTGCATATGCTCTCTTTCAGCTCGTTAATATCGTTGGGTTTGGTTTCGTACACCTGACTTTAAAAAATATCCCCAATAAAAGAAGTCAAGAGAGATCAATTCAAGTGATTTTGTTGGCCATTTTATCACTCACACCTCTTTGGGGAAGTGTTATCAAGCAAATTGCATGCAATTAAAGCATAGTGCACTTGAGCTCCATCTTGCTGGAACCATTCATGGTCAAATATTACATGCATATCCAGCGATTTCTCATGTTGCAAGTTTTATTTCAATATTTAAGCAGTTGAAAGTCCACAAATACAGTAAATTATAGCCCTAACATTCATAAATTAGCTTTTTAAAGGATTTTGTTTCATGTGCATTGGGAACTGAGAAAACACTTCTATTGTAACAACGTATACGAGGTCATCTGCAATTTTATCATGAACATTAAATTTAGGAAAAAGCATTTGAGATCAAGCAATGAGCATTCTGAGAGAGGATGTTTGCCAAAAGCAACCAAATCTGTGGTGTGAAGAAACTGGATGCTCCATCACTACCATGCACCCTCTCACTGAGCTCTCCTCACTTGAGTTTCTTGCAAAAATCAATGTGATTTCGCTTCCACTCCAACTCTACTCGCCAGATTTGGCTCCTGCAGCCTTTGCCATCTTTTCAAAAATGAAGATCCAGGTGAATGTTCGTTGTTTTTATGTGATTGAGTAGATCCAGTGAGAATCGCAGAAGGTGCTTGATTGGTTACAACAAAAAGATTCTAGGACACATTCCTTAAATTGCAGTTTAAAGGCCACTTCCGGTAGTATAAATTCACTGTGAATTTTGTGAAAACTCACGCAATTGCGTTGTTTATGTCGTCACGTTTGCTAACCAAGGCCGACGAGATTTTCTTGCCATGGCACAATTCACAAGCAACGGTTTTTGAATGGAGGGGTCCCCATTTACTTATTTGTTGCCTCTTTCTTAAAAAATTTGTAACATTTTTCCATAAAAACTCTTTTTCTTATTTTTGTGTTATATTCTTTCTGATTATTTATTATCTCTATAGCGATATTTTTGTGGTGTCATTTGTCTTTTTAAGCGTATTTTAGAAAACTTTTACATTTTATTATGTAATGCAAGAAATAATCATTTTTCATATGATCACACGGATTTTTATGCTTATGCTAATATTTTGGATTGTAGTTGTGTATGAAAGAAATAACAAGAAACAGGAATCACTAAACATTGCCCTAAAATGGTCATTTGAGGGCCACAAGTAAAAAGTAAGAGCAATCATTGCGTGCAATTTGCAATAAGAAATAGGAAATGTATTTCTAAAGAATTAAATACAAAGTGGAAAATAAATCGGGCCAATGTAAGTAATACATATTACTACAAAGGATTCATTCAATTTCAAAACACTATTTCCAAGGTATTGCACATGCAGATATAATTGATATATGAAAAGAAAGTAAACTCACCAAGTTATTAATTACCGTATTTATACAAGCACAGCTGTATCAATAAATAATTTTTTATTTGTACTCATAACCAATATATAATAAATCAATATTTTATTGCTTTTGAGTGGCACATTACAATGTATCGGCATATCACAATTGAATCAGGTGGTACACCTGTTGATAGGGTACTATCACAGCTTACATCTTGTGCTTTTATGAAGCATTTGAACTGTTGTCAGAGAATATTTTGTAGCTTACTCTAATTTCCAGAAGGCTACTAAGTTGATAGTTAAATCTATTCATCATGATGGCAGTTGTTAAATCATGATGTTAGTGGTTGGAGATGCTGTGTTATCCACATGGATCCTCCACAGATTATTTGATCAGTCTGTAAAATTTGTAATAAAAAAAAAAAAACAAAAAAAAAAACAAAACTGTGGGTCAATTTATTAAAACATGGCCTGGCAATACTATTATTAAAAATAAAAGAAAGAACTATAGTGTGAAAAAGCCTGTAAAGGAAGGAAAACATAATTGTTGTCATTCTTTATTTTAATTTTAATGGTTTTCCAATTACTATGATTTTTTTTTAATAATTTGTTTGCAAAATATATAGGATTTTTTCTCATAACTGAACAATATCCAAATTGCAAGTTTCACCTAGTGATGTTTAAAATTTGGTTTGCGCAATTGTTAGAACTGAATAAATGGCTTGCGTGGGACACTCTAGTCAATGATGGCTGTTATGTTTGGCCAAGAGCTAATTATTGCGCTTAAATGAGTATCTTCAAAGGCCCTTATAAAAATAATTATAGGAGTAATGTTGTGAAGTGTTGAAGTGATAAAAAATTTTGTTATAACGAATTACAATAGCACATAAAATCTTATGTTGCCGACTGTTCTACAGGATTACTTTATAATATCCAGAATTTTGTTATCCTGAACTTTTTACTACCATTTTTATAACATTACCATGATTTATAAATTTACTTCATTATAAGGATTAACTAAAGTTTTTTTGTCTTTTGCAGGTTTCCATAAGACTAAAGAAATGTGTAGACATTTTAATTTTGATTGGGTGTGACAATTGTTCATATTGATAACTAGCAAACCACTTGAATTCACATACAGTCAGGGCTGCTACAGCCTAATGGCTTGGAAAAAGAAAAAAAAAAGCTACTGTGGTTCAGGACAGGTTAATCTTGCAATGAAGGAATAAGTAATTTGCGAGCTGATTGTATCAGTGTGCGAGATCAATAAGAAGAGGGGGTAGATAATAAGACAGGATAATTGCTTGCTATAAAATTATTTGGTTATTGTTCATTCAAACATAAACATTCAAAACTACCGTAAATCTTTTACTACAATGCGACTCCACTTTTTCGGCCCAAAATATCGGCAAAAATCCTATCCTCTTGTATAATGCGATCCCCATTTTTGACTCCTCGCGAGAAATAAAATGTGTAAACTTATACAGAAAAAAAATCTTTATTTTTAAATAGTCTGGATATTTAATATTCAAAACCTTAAAAATCTGATTCATCTGTGTCTTCGAACAGGTCTTTCAAATTCAATTTAATTTTGGAACATTTGCCCCATAAAAGCGAGTTTATATCGGTCTTTGAAGGTTATTTTAGATGTTGTTAGATGTTGGCAACGAGAAATTCGAATAAAAAGTGAATTAATTTATTGTATAATGAACTGGACACTGTATATGCAATGTATTTAATGTATAATACACGGCAAATTCGTCTGAATGTCATCAGCACAGAAAGCGACTTCGACAAAAGTAACTGCCTCAACTTCATCGAGGCAGTTTGGAAGTTTATAGCCCTATATAGAGATGAAAAGCTTTCTCACTTGCACATCGACAAAAAAACACAACAGTACATCAATTTTCTTAATAAAAAGACAAGTAATCTTTATTCAGTTTAATATTTTCACTGCATAAGCTTTCTTGTAGGCTTTGGTTCGAGGCAGTTTAGAAGTATCGATGTTTAGGAGAAGTTATTTTCAATGTTGTTAGATGTTGGCGACGAGAAATTCGAATAAAAAGTGAATTAATTTATTGTATAATGAACTGGACACTGAATATGCAATGTAATTAATGTATAATATACGGTAATGTTATCAGGACAAAACCTCCTCCGGCCGTAGTCGTCGGAGGGCTGATTTTTATCCTCTTATATAATACGACCCAGCAAATTTAGATGCTTTTTAGGCCAAAAAAATTCGCATTATAGTAGAAGATTTACTGTAGTTGCTTCATTTGGTTTATTGAAGATGTGGGTGTGAGACTTTGAATAGTGATGGTGTGGAAACCAGACTTGCCATGGTGATATTGAAAATTGTTTGGATAAAAATTTCTTGTGGAGTCTTATATACATGATTATCAAGATTAGTCAACATTAAATTAGCAAAAAAAAAATTACTGTGTTGAAATATGTACAATTTAATTCTTTTTATTGTACATTTTGGAAGGTGTTATTTAAACAGATGACAAGAAAATGATAATCTAAAAGCAAAAGTTTAGTAAGTAATGGTAATTTTTTATTATGCATGTGCTTTTGGTGTATGTGTATGTTTAGCTTGAAAAATACATAAAATAAATGCTTCATGCCCACATAAATAATTGGTGGTGGCAAACGCATAGTTTTGTTGATTGATATGTTTGCATACTTGCCTTCTCTCACTAGCAATATTTATTTCCCCACAAAGTAGTGATTTATTGACATACGCAGTAAATTGTAAAACTTTTTTTAATTAAAATTAATTATGGTTAATTAAGTTTTGTATTTTATAAAAATACAAATAAAAATAAAAGGTTAGTCAACATTTTTCTGATTTAAAAAGATAAATCAATTTGCTCATTATAATTCACACTAACAGACTGAAGCATTTTTTTGGTGATTTTCTTTTTTGCACATCTTGGGTCCACTTAAATTTGGAAGGATAGGCATCCTTTGTCAATATGTGTAAGTCTGCTAATGTTTTTTTCTTGAATTTTTCTTCAAAATGATCGCTACATACGTAAGTATTTCGTGTCACCTACAAAAATAAGAATCACCTTAATTATTTATAAATCAGTGTTTCATCTACACAATTTTATTTAAATGTTATTAATTTTATTACACATGTTAAGAGCCATGAAAAGTATTTACTTTAATGTATGCTTAACTTATGAATTTATTTACCTGAAATAAAGGTCCAATATCCCTCTTTATTTGGATTATCCACAGCTTACGACGTTTGTTGTCAGTAGGAAATCGATGAAATATTTTTTCTTTGTTGTAGCGGTGATCACTTGTACATCTAGGCACACAGCAATGTGCCATTTTATATGAGATTAATTACAGTGCTGGACATAATTATAAACTCACATGAATTTTGAACCAAACTTTACTAAAAACAAAAAGATCTACATCAGCTTTTTACATATCATTTTTCAAACATAAATTTACCACTTTGCTTATTGTCATTCGTATATTTAAAAATTTTTGTGAACAACGACAATAAACTCATAATTTCACTTGGACAAAATTATAAACTCACCCTTAGAAAACAGAAGTATGGCGATTATTTTTCAAGCATTAGTACTTTGTTGGTCCTCCATTGTTTCTTATGACTTCAAACATCCTGTTTGGCATCTAATCGACAAGTTTATGCAAGTACTCAGTGGTGATAGATTCCCATCCTTCCATGATGACAGAGGTGAGCTCTTGAGTAGTCTGGAATTGTCGATGATCTTTATAAAGAAGACGTGCTAGTTGTCCCCATACATTCTAAATTGGACTGAGAGCTGGGGAGCATGACTGCCAACATAAAACATTTACCTGCTGCTCTTAAAACCATTTTTTCATAAGGTTGGAACGATGGCATGGAGCATTACCTTGCTAGAAAGACCAGTTATCTCCACCAAGAATTTCACCATAGCTTGAAAGTTGAGTTTCCAGCAGCACTTTGTATCTTGCAGAGTCCATTGCATCCATTGGTCACTACCATATCACTTTTACTCTGAGCAGAAAACGTCCCCCAAACCATCACTGAGCCACCCCCTATATGACGACTCAGTTTAAGCTATTCATCTTGTCTGATGTTATGCCAATAATAGTCCCATCCATCGGGACCATCAAGGTTGAATTTGTTTTCATCAGAGAACACCACTGTGTACCACTCGTGAATCCATGCCATTTTTTCTCTACAAAACTCCAATCTTGCATTTTATTGAGCTTGGTTTAAAGGTGGTTTTAGTAGAAATTTTTTGTAGACAATGATGGGAGTTGTTGCAGAGCCTGTGCAACAGTGCGCCGAGAGTAGTTAAGTGAAAGTACATCTACAATATGTCCAGCAGAAAGATTGCTTCCAGTTGCCGGTCGTCGAATGAGGTTCATCTCGAGAGCTTAAGATTTTTTTCCTTCCTGTTCATTTCTTCGCTTTCCCATCAACTTCCCGTTGTAATGCATTTCTGACAGCACACTGGGATCGGTTAAGATGAGCTGCAATTTTCATTTGGGACATTCCACATCCATGCAACATCAATACTGTCATAATGTCCGTCTCACTAAGCTCTGTTCATGGCAATGTTTTACACAGTATAAATCTGCAGCAGACACTTTCTTACAATAAGTGATTGCAAATACAACCTTTTTTGCAAATTGCATATGATAAAAATAAACGGGCGAACACATTTTTAAGGGTGAGTTTATAATTTTGTCCAAGTGAAATTATGAGTTTATTGTCGTTGTTCACAAAATTTTTAAAATATGCGAATGAAAATCAGCAAAGTGGTAAATTTATGTTTGATAAACGATATTTAAAAAGCTGATGTAGATCATTTTATTTTTAGTAAAGTTTGGTTCAAAATTCATGTGAGTTTATAATTCTGTCCAGCATTGTATTAGGTTAGCAATAAATAGTGAAAAAGCAAAAATCACAACTCACTAAAATTTCACCGTACTGCCAACACATGGGTACAGCTTAACCCTAACTAAAGCTTGCCAGCCCAGCCTCGCTTTGAAACAAAATCGACGATGGCGCCGCTCGACCGTGCATGTGGTCCATAGTCAAAAGTTTGGTTTCAGTTAGGGAGGAACACTAAAATGAACTCGGCTGCTGTTAGATGGCTACACATGAGCATGTGTGGAGGCCATGATTCAAGCTGGGGGGGGGGGGGGACGGGGGACCCGAAAGGGCAGCCCAGGTGCTGCAGTCCAACAAAAACACTTTTACCCCGAGACCGATCCATGCAGAAAGAAAACAAAATTGTCACTCACCGTATCTTCGGAAACCCTTCACCTGAGTTCCCACTCTTGACAGCAGAGTACGTTCGCACGACACCGATCCCATCACCAACGGATCACAGCTTCATCTACGCCATGGGTCAAGCGACAGCCGATGCTCCAATCTCGCAAACATCACTGACTCTAATAAAATCTTGTAAACATTCCAAGGAGGAGCTTTAGCAGTGAAGGTGAAATACATTTATAAAACAAATTAATCCCCCCTCCCCCCGAGCAGGGTAAGGCAAGTAGCAGATCCTGAAGTCATATATTTTTATCCCTTTATCTACATTTTCTACCTCTCCTCAAGTTTTTTAATCAGAAAATTAATTTTCTCGAACGTAATATCTAGAAAATATAAAAAAAGCTCGCATTTTTTTTCCTTTTTCATCATTTACGAACGTATGATATATCACAAGCCATATGTTGCCATAGTTCTAAGACCAAGTGACTGCCACCTCCGCAAATCCGACCCCAATGGAACACCTGGGCCGAAACTTCATAATAATGCAGATCTTGCCTAGAGGAATCTGAATACTGAATTTCACGCCTCTATGTACTTAAATAGCACATAGATATGTTGTCCTCTCTGAATCCCACCCCCGTAATTCCGACCCAGTGTGCCAATCAAAACCAAACTAAATAGTGCAGATGGACATTCCCACAGGAGACTACATTCCGAATTTCAATTTTCTACCTCAAAAAATGTAGAAATTATGAAGGAGACTCACTGACATTATAAAACCAATAAGTAGCTCCATTCTTCTGCTACTTAATAATAGAGAGGTTCAGCACCACGTAAACGCGAATGTGGCCGAGCTAAGACTTTGATAGTCATATTTCAGAAAACAGAATTTGAAAAGGTTAATCCGTTTTCAAGTTATCGTGCAAACAGCGGACGGACGGCCGGATAAACGTACAGACCAAGGGCGCATTTTTATAAGTAGCTTTTATGCTAAAGCTCCTAATAATGACTAGGTTATTATTCCTTACGCAGTGGCTGCGTACAGTGCAACCTTGTACGCCTTCCGTTCAATGCAACGGAAGTGGCAAGCTGTGCTGCCATCTGCCGACAGAATCAAAACAGTATTGTATGGATTCCGACGTTAGAGGGCGTGTTTTGGCTAGCTGTTGTTATAGCAACCACACAATTGGCATGTCGCGGTCGTGTGGATTTCAGATTTTCTTTTTTTCTGCTTTCTGGGTGATTAGCCATTGTTGAAAGGAACCATGCCTTAAAGGTAAGCCTGCATTTTTGGAGCGTTCTAGTGTTGGGTTAGGTTGACTGAGGTTAACTTAGGTTTAGCCATAAAATGAGGTCCCGTAACTTTCTGGCAGCCATTTCTGTGACCACTAAAATATACGGATCATTAGCCTCCTGTAACCGGCCGAGGGGAAACCAACTGCCCCCTGTAAACAAATAGGTTGGGTACGTAAGTAAATCGACGTCGCCGTGAGCGAAGCGATGGCGTCCGCGTACTAGTATTGTAGAAGGGGAAACCAACTGCCCCTGTAACCGGGTATGTTTGTAATTCGGGGTCGCCGTGAGCGAAGCGTTAGCGTCCACGTACTAGTATTGTAGAAGTTGCGGCTAGTATTTTCTACTGGGCGATGGGAATCTGCCATATTGCTTGTTACGGAAGGCGTACAAGGTTGCACTGTACGTAGCCACTGCCTATTCCTTATTATCAAATTCCACAATAAATTGACATATATCTTCAGAAATTAAATCCATAGCAGCATTCTTGCTGAAATTTCCCTACTTTTTCTCATGTTAAAAAACATGCGGACGATGAACGACGGGAATTTCTGCCAGAATGCCGAAACAACACGAACAAAAGGAAAAATATTTAAATTAATATCACGATATTTTCCACGTACAAACAATGCTCCGTTGGAAACTGGTCTGATCTTCCAAGAAACACTTAATGAAACAATACCAGCCTCCAACAGAGCACTCAACAAACACTACTGACAATGAACGCTGACGCAACGCAACCAAGAAACAACAATACATTAATTATATAATAGCCGCTCTTACACGCAACAAACATTTTAATACACTAATTAGATTTAACAGACAATATACACCTCAAGCATAACTCCTCATACAAAACACTAATCACGTGATCGCACACCTTGCGCAATGTTGAATAGCGATAATTGAAACCGCGTTTTTATCGCGATACATTTTTGCCGGACACGCATAACACCCTAAACTGACATGGAATGTCACATGCCCCCGACGAAAAACCTCGCACATACCCGATTAAGGGTTAGGTTCGAGTCTTACGTGACTAAAATAAACATGACACACTGACAAGGATTCACCTCCCCCCCCCCCCCAAAAAAAAGATAAAACGGACCAAAAGGAACCGATACCTTTCCGCGACAATCCACAACTCAACTACTGCCATTCGGGTCACAGAAGCCCAATCCTCTTCTTCCCTTCCTTCCTTCCCTAAACTTCTTTTGTCTCCCACCTGCCCAATCCTGTGCATTCGGGAGTGACTCTTCTATCATCGATGCCACGGCCACCGACTTACCTACTTGTCCTCGAGGCTGCTCCCTGACAACTTCGCACCCCTTTTACTCTTATGCCTTCCCTACCGCTGGTTGCTGCGACAACATTACCCTCTTCTCACCTTTCCCATTCGTGCCATTTGTTCCATTCCTTCCTGACGTAGCCATAAGTCAACGTTTAACTTTATGGAACACCTGTATCGCTCTACTCCATTCAGACTCTTCTGTTCTAGGTTCCTCCTTAGTCTCGGCTACCACCCCCCACCACTTCCTCCGGAATTTGTCCCGATACCATATCCTTAGCAGTCTCGTCCTGTAACAACTCCCATGAGTTCACTATATGATGATTGGGCTCATCCTCTTTTTTTTATGTGCAACCCCATCCTCCATGATGGTCGCCTGGGCCCCGACACAAGATCCAGCTTTTGGGATGGCCCCTACTTTAGAATTTGACTGTGACACACCTACCGATGGCGGGTGACACAAACCCTTGTCTATCTCGGCTATTGTGTCAACCCCATGAATCGATTCTGCAGCTGCACTCACCAATTGTATATACGGATTCACCGCAGTGCTAGTGATAGGTCCATTACAGTCCCTATGAGGACCCATAGACCTCGTTTCACCAAAACAACCCATCACTCCCCCTGCCCTTTAATGCGCCAGGCCCTTGGGCACCACCTCTTGACTATAGCTTTGGGTGCTGCCATCTACATACGGAACTCCACTCCATTCCACTTCTAGTACTGCTTCCGCCATAGTCGGGTAGTCCCCTTAGTTGTACCATCCTGTCAGGCATTCCACCATACCATTGCCAGCACACATTTCCGGCGGGTAACCTCCTAGAAATTCGGGTATACATCTCACACCCTACGTTCACAGAAAATCACCAGCTACATCCGGTCGTCCACACGTGTTGTTACAACTATGTGCCTCACTCCTACCCTTGTGCCACTTTCCTTGCCACCACAACCATACCTGCCCCACGCGTACCCACTTTACATCGCCATACTGGACGCCCACTACCTCACCCATATCATTCCATCCTCAGCGCACGCGACAAAAGGACCTATCCAACGTGCTGGGCACCCTGCGTTACGCAATGCACCTCTTCCAGGCACTCAACATTACCCATCTTCAGTCACAGTTAATACACCCCTCCCCCTCAACTCTGGGACTACCATCTTTTGTGGGTACACATCCCTCAGCGCCCATAGACTCTATTCCATGGTGATTTCCCGATACCAACTCGACCGGAAGGACATGCGCCTTACCCACCACCCGAGTGCAGGCACATTGTAAAGTCATCCCTTTGAGTATGTCCATACCTAAACAGCCGTCATATGGGCGATCGGCAAATGAATGTATAAAGAACGTGTGCATGCCCATATGACGGCCCTGAACATGTATTCAGATTAATAAATGCAAACCCAGCATACGCCTTGTTTCAGATTAATACAGTTCCCATTTATTCCACGTATTAACATCTCTGATGGCTGCAAGGGAGGACCTGAGAGATGACGGTATGCGTCCCCATCGATCAGCGTTACCTGGTAGCCGGTGTCGATGAGCATCGTGATGGGTTGTCCCTGCAAAAACACGGTGGTGATAGATGCCTCCTTCCCACTTTGAGTCAACACCGGTCCCTCAGGGTAACCACCGTGTTGATGCTCCGTGGCCTCTGTGCGAGCTGGGGGCAATTTCTTGAGTAATGCCCTAATTGCCCGCAGAACCTGCTCCCATATTACGGGGCACCAGGGCCCTTAACTCACCTGGGGTGGGGTAGCTTGGGCCTTCTCCTGTCCCACTTTTACCGTAATATTTTGGGTATAATACGCATATTATGAGTGAAAAAAGTTTAAAAAAAATCATTGCTGTGTATTATGGACGATGCCTATAATAGGTCAATAATAAAAACTTGAGAAGAAGACATGTGGGGGGGCGGGGGCGTGAAAAGATATTCGGGCAGACGAAATTTTATACTACCTTTGGTTTTTATTATACAGTAAATATCAATATACTTTATATTTATTCACTTTATATTCTGCATATAAATATAATTCACAAGATAAAATTATTCAGTCTTTGCAGCACATGGATTTACAATGGGAGGTATCTCAAAATCGTCGGCAATAGAAGTATTTGTTGCAACTCTCCTGTCAAGTTGAGCAATGTCCTCAAGGTAACGTTTTGGAAAGTTTGGAGGTCCTTCCATCTGGACTTACATATTGTAGCCCATGCGGGCATACCATAAAGCAAGATGGTTCGGATTACCGTCCTATACAGCAAAAGTTTGCAGTCCAATCCAAGAGGAGTGTTTAAATCTGCAACAAGCCTCCAGATCTGGAGTTGGCACGAGTGACCTGGTCGAAAGCCGAATTGCTCTTCATGAACAAGATTGTTAGCCACACAGAAGTCGTTAAATCTCTTAAGAATGATTCGTTCAAATACTTTTGATAGCATAGGTAACAAGCTTATAGGCCTATAGCTGAGAGGGAGAGCAGGGTTTAGACCAGGCTTCGGTATGGTAACGATTACAGACTCTTTCCACTTGACAGGAAAGTAACCATGTCTCCAGCAATCATTCATGGCCCTGGTAATAGTCGCAATAACATTAGGAGGTAAGTTCTTGAGAGTGCTATTAGTGATGGAATCGATACCTGCTGCTTCCCTGCTTTTAAGATGCTTGATGACATCGGAGATTTCGTGAACATCAATAGTGTCCTTACAGGTAGAAATACGATGAGTGAGCTCGTATACGATACATCCATCGTTGACAAGACGAATATTTGGGAAATTATCCGGGTTATCCTCACCAGGAGTGGTAAATTGTTTAATCAGGGATTCGGCGATCAGTTGAGCTTTATCTTGATCACCCGTGACAGCATTGCCATCAGCGGTAAGCAGCGGTGGTAAGTTGATGGGTCTGTTTCCTTTTAGAGCCCTTACAGTACCCCAGAGCGAGTTGTCCTGGACTGACAGGGACTTTAGCTTTTCGCTCCATCTTTAATTACCTCTTCCTGGGCCTTGCGAGCTAGCCTGTTGTATTTCGTCTTGAAGAAGGGAAGTCGTTTATGCTGCCATAACCTTCTACAGGAGTTTCTTTCAAGTATGAGACGCCTGATATAAGTAGGGAGGTCGAGATGTTCAGGACACTTTCGATCAGTAGTGAAAGTACTGGAAGCTGTAGCATCATTGATAACACGAGTAATAGAACTGATATTTGCATTAATATCCTCGTTGTCAATAACCTCCTTATATGGAATGCTGTTTTCTCTAAGGAAATCCCTGAAGAGTTTCCAGTCTTGTTTGGAGCGAAGCCCAATCTTAACATCGATGTTCAAGCCCTCAAAGATAAGCATCAGTGGACGGTGGTCAGAGGATAAGTCGTCGACTGTGAAAATATTATAGGGCTTAAAGAATCCTCTAAGAACTACAACGTCCAGCACGTCGCTGACAGGAGAATGGTCGCAGTAGTATGTGTCATCAAGGGGTCCAGCAACAAAGGTGTTAATCTCGTTCAGAGTATATCCATAGAGGATATTGCCATCTTGGTTGGAGCATTTGGATTTCCATGCAGGGTGCTTAGCATTAAAGTCTCCCGCCATCAACCACTGGAACAGGCCCAGAGAGCAGCTCATCAAGCTCGCACGGTCCAAGAGAGGTGAATTTAATTTCACCTGTGTCGGCGTCATTTATTATCACAGAAACAGCTTCCATTCCTGATCGATGTGACAGTCTCACAGTCTCATTAATTCGGAGTGACAGTCTCACGATGATCAATACCATCTTTGACAATGATAGCTGCTCCACCAAATGACACCACCAGCAAATGACATCTTGACTGGCGTTGTTACCCAGAGGTCGATCCTTTCGATAAACATGATAACCCGGCAAATTAAAAGCTTGGATTAATTTGAGGTGTGTCTCACACACAAAAGCTATGTCAATATTCCAATTTATGAAGAAATTGTAATATTCGATGCGCTTCCGATAGATACCCCTGGCGCTCCATATATTGCAACGAAGCTTTCCGTGGGTAATTGTTCTGTAGTGGTGTCTGTCCATGGTCAGTTCTTGATTTCGTGGTACGCAACCTGTGGCAGTACGTTGCCACTTTTCTTACAGAGGTTTAGAAGGTTACCCAGACTCCTGTAAATGCTGCGCAATTGGATTGGATTGACCGCATCTGAATGAGAAGAGCTGGATGCGACTGAAGCATAAGGTTCTGCCATCAACCACTTTGGTGCTTTTGATCCTTTTGACTTGGGGATATTTCGGAAACTTGGTGTAACTTGAAGTATGCTGACCATCACAACGAATACATTTAGGGGGGTCTTTACCCTTTACATTAGCACAGTCCCTCGACTGATGGTCACCTGCGCACTTGTTGCATCTAGGCGATTCGGTGCAACCTTGGGAGACGTGCCCAAAACGTAAACAGTTGTAACACTGTAAGAGCCTTTTGTTGCCTCTAAATAATTCTACAGTAACAGCAAGAGGACTGACACGCTTTAAACTCAAAAAGGACTTATTATGCTCAGTGTTTTGGAGTAAAACCAACACCAGTGGCACTTCAACGGAACCATTTGCCTTTTTCAACCTGATTGACTTTTCTGTGTAATAATTTGCCTTCCTGAGGTTATCACAAAAGTCTTCCAGGTCATACGTTGTGTCAACATTTCGGACAACATATTTCAGCAACTTTTCTGATTTGAGCTGATGATGCTGGATTTTTAGCACATCGTTACTCTTTACTCCAGATACTAGAATTTTGTGCGTGTCCTCATCAAGACACTTAATTTTAATGGTGTCCTTACGACCAGTGTGGCAGATGATTTTATCTAAACACACATGTTTTGTGATTTCCTCTAGAATTTCCTTGATTGGTTTTCCG
>JAHWFO010057822.1:0-14568 GCA_023313115.1 Rhysida immarginata | reverse complement strand
CCAGTTCTCTCTTAAATTGGACTTTAGATATATTCATCCGTTGATATACCAAGAAAAGTTCATACAAACAGGGAATTCGAGGGCTATGGGCGGATTTGTCAAAGGAAAAATCTCGATACCAAATTAACCAGAAAATATCCAGTCGCATCCAATAAATGCCTTCCGATGAAAAGAAGTACAATTCTTCCTGTCGACTCCTATGAAAACAATTGACCCCATAGAAAATTTCAACAAGACGGAAACTAAATCCTCACATGGAGATTTGTATAGTACACACATGTCTCCAACCAAAACGGTCAAGGAGGATTTTTATCCAAAAACCTCAGAACTGAAATTTCAGAGACTGAGTGTTCTTTGCAACCGACCTGCCCGCTTAAATTTTACTCCAAACGGTCGATAAATGTCTTATATTTATTAATCAAATGATTTTAAACGTAGCTTAATTCTTAATTTATCATTATTAAGCGATATAATCAAGGGCAGCTCCCAAGAGGAAACTTATTAATAATTTAGCTTATAATAAAATAATAAATTGAAATTAATGTTACAGGTACTTTGCAAGTTCGTTGTTTTGGTAATGCAGGCTTACGCATTCTCAACTGATTATATAGAGTGATCCAAAAGTCGCGCACATCGAAATAAGACCAGACGACATGAAGTAATACTATTTGATAAGGCATTTACACTACACATGTATATTTTTACAACATATGCTCAGAATATAAAAGTTTCAAAGTAGCCGATGAAACTTTTCAACTATTACAATATTTATAGATAATCGAATTTGGATTTGCGCGACTTTTTGATCACCTTGTATTATTGAAAATTACTCGCAAATCAATTTCAAATTTGACGTGTTTTATTAATCGACAAAGAATTTGAACGAATTACAAGGCTCCTCAGACTTTCCAAAGGATTACTCAGGGATATTTCTTTAAAATGACACTTTTTCAAATCTTTGCAACAGGATAGAGTTAAATGTTCCAAGTTATAGCAGCTTGAAAGTAGGCGAATAATATCTACTGGCAATAAACCTGTTTTAATACCAGAAATTAATGAAAGTACTTTTAAATTTTTGAAGACTGAATTCGTCGAAATGTCGCCGGTTAGAGCTAACGCACACCCGCAATGTAATGTTATCAAATTTTGACAGCATGTATCAATGATATCAAAGTCTATATAGGTGAAACCTTCCAGACGTAACTTTTCCAGACCTTGTCCTACTTTCTTAAGAAATGGAGCGACGTGTTGCCCAAAATTCATTAAATTATCATCTGTGTGGATGGTAATATCTTTCAAACTGTGTAAGCTTTCAAAGAACTTCAGCTGAACATTAGAAGCATGCCAAATTTGTAATTTTGTTAAAAATGGACATCTCATGGCAATTACAGATGAAAGATTGGGAAGATTAAGCGTTCCATTATAAGAAAACTCCCGAAGTTGGAATTGTGTCTTTTCATCGGTCTTGTCGTGCAAAATTTTAATTGCCTTAGCAAGAGTTCCACGTGAACACCACAAAACTTGCAGATTTGGCAAATTCATCAGAAGAGCCTGAATGCCTTCCATATAATAATCTTCTCCTACATCATGGTCTAAGCTAATCAATTGAAGATTCTGGCATCGTTTTGACTCGTCATCACTATTACCTGTGTTCATACAAAGCCTTTTCAAGCCTTCATTCGTAACCGCTGGTGAATCGGCCTCGAGTACGAGTAAATGTGGGCAACCGAGTGCTACACCTTCCAACAATTCATCGTCACATATTCCATTGACATACAAATGGGTCAGTGAAGGCGTACTTTTGACATATTCCTTCAAAGCAGATAGTCCTTCTGGTACTTTAATCCACGGATTATATTCATCATCCAAACTAAGCGTATCGACATCCAGGTAAGTGATCGTCGCCTTTGTGCATTCTAACGTTTTAATTACATTTACTATGTCTTCATCTTTAATGCAAAAATCTGTCAAATGAATTTTTCTTATAGGCTTACATATCAAAATTTTCAAGAGTTCTTTTTTAACAAATGAATAATCCAACGCTAATGCTAAATTGAACAGAATATCTTCAATGAGTTCTTGGGGTATACAAATAAACGGATTCATGTCCTTATTTAACCACGGTATGTCTGCTACATTAATGCTATTATTGAGGCGCAACAAAAACTGAACAATTTTTTCCGAGGATAAAGTCTCCAAAGTTTTAGGGTTCAGTCTCTGCGTAGAGGCTTCATTTTGTGGGTTTTCGGCCATCTGGAAACAGAGAATTCCTCAGGAAATTACAGAAATTATTATCAAATAATCATGATATATCATTTCAAACAACTTTTGCTATAGCATACTTACCTCGTAGGTTTTGCCAATAAATATTTTTTTTTTGATGTAAATATCCCTCGTATTAAGAGGGCAGATACATTAATAATTTTAAGCGATAATAAACACAGCCAAATTCGAATTCATACTTGTGTTTGTCAAGAAGATACCAATGACTTTCGTGACCATAACAATGTAATAACATCTGATTGTCATCGAGGAGTTCGTTCCTCTTATGCTAACAATGTAAGAATTTTCAGGAAATGTCTTTTTAGATGGCTAAATTTAATACTTATTATTTTCAGAATGGAATAAAATCGTAAGGCTCATGTGTTTTTAACTCCAATTCACCATAAGAAATAAATCCTCTCCGGGTATTTGTTCTGTAAGAAAATCATAAAATTACTGGGCGTTTTTAAAAAGCTCCTAGTTGAGTGTTATTAAAAAGCTCATCAAGTTATTTTCTGTTTTTAACATATGTTTTGATTCATTTTGAAAATATAATTCGTTGATAGTGTATTTCGATCATTTTGATTAATACCTTTCGAAACTGAATCTTAAATGGTAGAGTTTCTTTAACCAACGTCATCTCTGAAAGAGTTCTATAATATACGTATAATATATGGGGAGTGGAGGGGAGTCTCACTTGAAATGCCATGATTTCATCTTTCCTTTCTCACCAATTCCCATCGAATCATATATCACATGCCATACGTTGCCATAATTCTAAAGACCAAGTGACTGCCACCCCCACAATTCCTACTCCCGTTGGGACAGTTTCGCCCAAATTTAATAGTAATGTAGATCTCAAACAAATAGTAAAATAAAACTGTGTATACAGGATAAATAATTAACTTATTACAGGCAATTTTGTTAAATGTGAACGTGGACTATTTTTAAAATAAGATCAAAAAGCTACTAATAACAAAAGTTACCTCTTAAAAACAACAATTTATCCAAAAATATTCCGAATACACTGTATACATTTCGGCAACACCGTTGCCATTCACATTCCGCTGATGATGGCGACAGTGTTGCCGAAATGTACTGGGTGGTTTTAATTAAAGTTCCCCACGGATAGTGATGAAACTTTGTGTATACCGGGTGTTCAATATATCTGAAGACATGGAAATATCTCGAGAACCACACATCGGATCAAAAAAGTGTGGAATGAAAAATGTTCGTCTCGAAGGAGGACATCTAATGATACCAAACTCGACCCCCCACCCCCACCCCCTCAAGAAATAGAGTGGACAATTATGGTGTCATTAAGTAGCATTTGTAAGAATATCAGAAACATTTAATTTTATTTTGCTGATCTGATACCTATTTCTTGAGATATCGCCATTTTTCAACGATTTTTTACCCATTTTGATTTTTGTCGATTACAGCGCCATCTGTGACCGAAATGACTCGAATCGTACGTCAAATTGGGGTAATTTTTTCTGGAAAATCCGAATCTGCAATAAAAAATGGGGGTTCCCATTTAAATTTTTTAACTCCTCCCTCCCCCACCTCCAGGGGGTGGGGGTGGGGGGGTCGAGTTTGGTATCATTAGATGTTCCCCTTCGAGACGAACATTTTTCATTCCACACTTTTTTTGATCCGATGTGTGGTTCTCGAGATATTTCAATGTCTTCAGATAAATTGAACCCGGTATACTATGTAGAGCATGGGGAAGAGAATTCCAACGGAAAATTTATTACTGCCTACGGTTGCTACCAGGGCCAAAAAGTGGCGCCGTATGCAAAAGCGCAATGCGTCTGTGAACAACCAATCTGCAGAGGTCACCATGCCAATGGGAAAGAAAGAACGTGCGCGCCTGGTGAAGCTCTATTACCAGAACAGCAGCAATAGTGCAACAGCACTGCGAGAATTTCGGCGTATGAAGGGAGTGCGAACAGGACCCATGACGGCGAGAGGTTTGCGAAAGATGATGCAGAAATTCGAAGCGACAGGGGGGTTAAGTGTGCCGTCAGGACGAGGACGCCGTCCGATCGCGGAGGACGTTGTGCACGAAGTGATAATAGCAGTGGCTTACAGAGCGTCCACGTCCCAGTGCTCGAGACGTGGCACGTGAATTATCACTTCCATAGTTCACAGTCCCAAAGGTTTTGTACCCGTATAAGATCCAGATAGTGCACCTGTTATAGCCATCGGATCCTCAAACGCGCTTAGCCTTTGCATTTCGTCTTTTGGGTAAAATGGCTTTCGACCATACGTGGCTCTGGAAGATTTTGTGGACAGACGAGACACATTTTGGGCTAGACGGCACTGTGAATACGCAGAATTATCGCGTATGGGATTCCTCTAACCCCCATGTGGTGCACGAGCAACCGTTGGACGGTGTGGATTCACCGCAGATTTCTTTCTGGGTCCATATTTTTTTGAGATGATACCTGAAGGTCCTGTCACAAGTGGAAGTAACGCTCAACTCTTGAAGCGGCATGTAGTTCTAGCATTGCAGGAAAGCAGGTGTTTACAGACAACAGTCTTCATGCGAGATGTTGCAGCACCGCATATGGGTCGCCTAGTAAAGGAACTTCTTCGTACCCACTAGGGCGATGAACGTGTTCGAGACACTTTCCAGATGCGTGACCTGCCCGTTCACCAGGCCTTTATCCATGTGGCTTCTAGCTATGGTGAACCTTGAAGGATCGTGTTTATAATAGAGGCATACGGACCTTGCCTGAACTGAAAGCCAACGTCATTCGTCATGTTGCAGTGTACGGTGTCCTGCGCTTCCAAAATATCATGTCAATGGAGCTTGCTACAACTTTTTCTAGATTTTTATTTATTTCTGTAATTAACTGAAACTATCCTGATCTCACGGAAACTTGAAATGAATGACATGTAATCGTTCAGCCTCAAGAAAAAAAATATTTTCCACGTAGAAAAAATAGATATTCGCCTAATTAAATAGTTGAGTAACTTGCTTGCCAATTAGCTGACCGGCTTTTAAGTTTACAGTATACATTTAAATCATTTAGACTTTACAAATGTATTAATATTTTTACCGAAATATACTAATTTCACTCACAAACTAATCTAATTTCAACGACAGAATTAATTTGACATAATTTAATTGGTTTTTATTGAGAAAGTGATAAGCAAAATAAGTGACAAAAGCAATATTTAAATATATTATAGAGAGCACCCATCCGTTAGGAGCACTGCTTCTAGGTCACTATCATCGAAATGCTGAGCTGTCCATTCTGTTATTCTTAAGGTCACTAGCCCCTTCCCTCCTCCCTGGTTATTCTGTGCTGCTCTCAGAGAAGACTATGTATTCCTTTGAGACATTGCTCAACATGGCGTTTAGCGTACAAAAATAAAGTGTTCATTATAGGATATAAGTGTTAATTGAAACGACAGAGCACCGATGGAACGTCGCTCCTACGGAAAAACGACGGGTTTTCGGCATTTTTTCTGCGGATTCTGTCGGCCCTGCGGTTCGAGGGAGAATGGCAATAGGCTCACAAAATAAGCGGACCAGTTCAGTTGGTACGCGGCTGCCTAATTGGGTCTCCATGAAAGTGTCTTTTTTATTAGTACATATTAAGTAAGCAAAACAGCAAACGATTACTAATCAAACAGGAATGGGGCTAAGACCGTGCTAATATATTATATTGTTCATTGTTGTTCGTTATGTTTTCTTAGGCAGAAATTCTGCAATGTAATGTCGATGGCATTCTTGAGTTTTTGTAATGTTGTTGAGGTGAAGAAGTTAAGCTTCATCCTCGGCAAGGGTTAACCAATTGTAAGTATAATCCAAATGAATGAATCCAAAATCAGTTAATTAACGTGTGGAAAAGAGGTCTATGGCGCTATGTTAGTGCTGTTGAATGAGAACGTTCACACCTGTTTTTTTTTTTAACAGTTTGAAATGGACTTTGAGCCGAACGAATAAAGAGTTCTTGGTCTCTAACCTTGCAAACTTGCTTTGTGGCAAATTTTTCATTGCCACATTGTCCTGGTTAATTCGACATCTGATCAATTCAAAGCAGACATAAGGCAGGGTGAAAGCAGTCGGCTACTGATGCTCGATTTCTTTGTCGACGGAATGATGAAAACTTGTTGGAAGTTGACGCAAGTGTGTATAGAGAGATGATGACTACGTTGAATGAAAAGACACATGTCTGGTAGATGATATTCCAAACTTTTCATCAGATGCATAGCTCAGTATTTCGCAAATTGCTGAATCGATGACCTAGGAGGCAGTACTTTTCTAAAGGCCTTCGTCAATGTTATTAATGTCCGCTCTTACAGTTTTCATCACAGACAGCCCATCACTACTTAGCTGTGCACTCAGAAATTTTTTGTAACAGGGTAATGAAGTTAAAAAAATCCTTTAGCGCTAATCTCCTCGTTGCAAAAAAAAAATTATAGACAAGGCAAAACAACACAAATATGACTTTTTTATTATTACAGACCTGTTTTACTAACTAACCATTGTTGCTTTGGCATCTCTCAATTCTGCCATAGCGCTGTTTAACCTCCCTCTCTTTACCAACTGAGATAAGTATAACGTAGTGCAAACAAAATCAAAAAATGCTGTTGTGTATTCTATATCCTGTTTAACTGTGCCAAATAAAATAAACGAAAAACTACGTAGCTTGGACTCGGATCCCCCCCCCCCCTCTCCTCTCACGTAGTCCAGTGTAGCTTTTAACCGAACCCCTCCCCTCCTCTGACCGGGCCACGTGGTTTATGGAAACTCCCTTAAATCAATTACGTTTTGCTTAATCCGGACAATCATTTCATTTAACAATTTAGCAACACTGGGTTTATACAAAGCTATTTTAATGTATTTCATCTCTACTTTGGAACGGTACATGAAGTCCCGAATCGAGAAGACATGTTTGGAACCAATCCGAGTCACGTGACTAAAGAGAACCCAGGAGTGACGTCAAATTTGCAGTCCCTATTCTTCACGCCATTAGAAAAGATAGTCCCTACCTGCGAACTAGGTAACTGCTCTAACCACCCCAAAGGACATGTACGAGGGGCGGTCATAAAATCATTACAATCAGCCAGAAGACTACACAATCATTACACGGTGGTAACGTCCGTCCTTCTCCACATATGCACCTCCCAGGGCTACACACTTTCCCCAACGGTGGACGACTTGCTGGATGCCACTTTTGGCTGTTGAGGAACTGCTCCATCTCGAAGAACTCGTTTTTAGGCGAGGGAAGAGAAAGAACTCGTTTGGGACCAGGTCGGTGAATACGACGGATGGGGCAGTATTTCGAACCCCAGCTCCGCTGCAACGCGCATGGTCTCATGTGCGGAATGTGCTGGTGCGTGGTCGTATAGAAGTATGATCCGTGATCTCTACCACGATGAAACGGCGGTCTGAGAGAACTATCGTCTTCCACGCTTGTCTGGCCGCACTGGAAACGTCGACCCTATATGGCGACTGACTCGTACGATGGTGCATTGTCACCATAAATGGCCACTAACTCCTCATGGATTTGATTGGCATTGTTCCTCTTCAAATGCAGGAACCTTATCACGGCTCGCACCCCCAATTTTCCGATGGGCTGCGCTATGTTGCTTTCGACGCTCTGGCGGCGTTTAGCAGTACTGAACCAAACGCCGCTTTCTATCTCCAGTAATTGAGGAATGTCGCTTCCCAGTGGCACCACACATTTTCAAGCGATCGTTCTTTCATGTTGATTGTAATGCTTCCATGTCCACAGCGGCTCAGTTGATTAGAGAGTCGGCACGATTAGCCGAAGGTTTCTGGTTCGAGTCCAGGCTGTGGATTTACCGTTCCTAATTTTATCAATAATTTGAACATGTGATATATCGCGTGTAATAAAAAAATAGAACATTCTCGAGTTTAACTGAAAAGAGTTTCCAAATATTATTTAGTGATTTTAAATCATTTTAATGTATAGAAATATAATTGCAATGTATGTAGCTCTAAAGCGAAGTCACGAGTAGATGATTTTAAAATTGTTCTTCTGGGAAAAAGAAAAACTTCCTGTTGTAAGCTTCTTGCGTCTGTCTCCATACACGTGGCTCTTGGTTACCAAAACACAAGGAGAACGTAGATTCATCACTAAATAGGATGTTACTGCAGTCATCTTGTCCCGAAGTAACTCTTTCTACGCTTTCAGTCTGTCCTGGATACTATTGATGGGCGCTTTACACGGGCTCGTCTTTGTTCAAAGTCATCAAGCATTTAATTTTTGGAACTCTGAACTGAAACGCAAATTGATGTTTATAGATCTGCTTATCACGGTTGTTCCATACTTTTTCTACTCATAATGAATATATTTAACACTTCTGTCTTCTGCATCGCAATGTTCTTCGGTTGCCTGTCACTAGTGTTGCATTCTCGTCCACATCGCTTCCGATTTCCTGTAAAAGTTGGATCATCCTTTTGCTGTTTTAACATTTTGCCACTGTAGACAGTGGGAACTTCATAATTTTCGCAACTTTTGCCTGAACTTTTCGAGTTTCATATGTAAATTATTTGCAACATTTCTGCTCACCTAATCGGAGAGTTCTGGAAAATATTCTAACTTTTTGGCAAGGAGTTGTATAGGCCTCTCCCCATGTTGTTTTGTTATAAACAGTTACTTTATACCTAACACGTATATGCATGTATATTAAAAACCTGTGTCTCCTATTGATAGTTAAACTTTTCCTACTTAACGCACCCTAGACAGAAAACTACGTATTTATAGTACGGCTACCAAACTCGATAGGAATAATGTCCAGATTATGGTTCACTGTTTCCATTAGTGCCTGAAAGACTGGGTTTATCAAGGGAACGTTGGCTTATGTGCCGATCTGAAGAGAAGCATATCAAGAGAGGTATCAAGCATACCATGGAGATGCTTCGTGCAGCTGTGTAGCATGCTACTCTACGCTTTCAGTCTGTCCTGGATACTACTGAAAGGCGTCATGTCATATTTTTTTTTTGTTTCTCACATAATATCCTTGAGTCCTTTAACTCGTCTGGATTAACGAGTTTTGGTCACAGCAACCGGGCTGGGGGATGAAGATCGTGAGTCACTGATGAGTCGCCCATCCAGTGACTAGCCGTGCCTGATGTTGTGCCTCAGTGAAAGCCCACCAGGCCACGGCCTCCCCCTTCGACTCTACGTCCACAAAAACAAGTAGCGCCACTATAATGTTCAAAAATAGAAACTATATTTAGGGATCCCACCGTAACACCCACTTAAGAGTAGCGCCGCTCTATTGTTTAAAAATAGAAACTAACTTTAGGGATCGCGCCGTTTATTCTTTGGAAAACGACGAAAACGAGTTTTAGTATTACGTCCTGTTTTATTGCTGGTACGCAACTAAAGTTGACCATTTTGCTCCCGTCTGCGCAAACTGATCGGTCCTACGTGAGTTTAACGTTGTAAAATCCTCACGATCGCCCTAAACATGTCGAATTTCGCGATGCTAGCGCCAGAAAAGCTTAGTAAGTTGCGCTAAGGATACAGGGTGTCCACAAATGATTGTCCCGGTTTCATGATTTTATTATCGGTGTATTATTTAACATATCATCACGAAACTTTGCAAATACATAGAGTAACTCACCTAGGTTTTTTTTAAATGTCCGGCAGATCTATGTTTCCATTTGCGGCCGCTAGAGGGCTACAGCTGCAAAATAGATGGAGCGGTCGTGTCGGAAACGATGATCAAGAAAGCTGCGCTCCCGTGACTTAACCCCTTGTGACTTGTTTGTATGGGAGTATTTTATGGACTTAGTGCTTGTACTGCTATTACCGACTAATCTGCTATTACCTGGTTCGTATCACCGATCTTTTGCTCAAATTGACAGTCCCCAGGTTCATATACCAGCAGCACAAACAAATACTCCCATACAAGGCGTGGTTAAGTCAGAGGAGCGTGGTGGCCATGGCAGCTTTCTTGATCATCATTTCCGATACGACCGCTTAATCAATTTTGAGGCTGTAGCCCTCTAGCGGTCGCAAACATAGATCTGCCGGACATTTTGCAAAAAAAACTAGGCGAGTTGCTCTATGTATTTGCAAAGTTTCGTGATGATATGTTAAATAATACACTTACAATAAAATCATGAAACCGGAACAATCATTTGTGGACACCCTGTATAATATCGCAACGCATTAAAAGTGTTTCAATGAAATTGCTTATTCATTATTTCCCTTCCCCATGTCTTTAGCAATGTTCACATTACGGTTCCTGTTTGTGCGATCGCTCGTTTTCCACCACATGGAAACGGTTAAGTAGGGTAAGTTTAATTATAACCACCCCGTATGTGGCATTGTTTCCCTTCAAATACAGAAACCTTATCACAATGCGAGCCTCGATTTTTCCAATGGGCTGCGTCATTTTGAATTTGATGCTGTGGCAGCCCAAATTGGTGAAATTGGTTTGGTCGTCTACTGTCGTTTCACTACTGCACCCGGGCTTCCACGGACCGATCTCGTATCGTAATAATTTTCTTCATTATTTTGTTCGACGAATAGAAAATATATGTATTGTTTGAAGTATTGTATTATTAAATAATTGTTTTTAATTATTTCGTTCTGTCATGTTTAAAATAATGCAATAGAGATCAAATATACTTTATACGCTTAGCAGATGTCTACAGAAATTAGATCCTTTTTGAAGCCTGAGACGAATCAAAAATGATTGGTGTTAATTTTTGAAGGCAGGCCTAAAATTTCCTGATTATCCATCCATTATTTCGTGTTCGGCAGAACAATTAATGTTTGCATGTAATTTTTCCTATAAAAATTGGCATAATTATTAATTGGCATTGAGATATTGCTTAGAGGTACAGATATACGGAAATATGATAGTATATATACACGGTGATTGTTTCTTTAACAAAGGATTTAAAGAGAATGCCGTTTGTGGTCCAAACGTCTAAAAAGAGAAAATTTTTGTTTGTGATCAAGTCCCTTAAGATAGCTATTTGTCTGTATTATTGGATTTTGTCCACGAAATATTTCAAATCTGTTTTTGGATAAACACACAACAATAGCGTTAATGTGCTCGTGCACTGTTTAGCGTGAACCTCATCGTGCTTTGCCGTCTAATTTCTTTTAATTCGGTAATTTGTTCCTATTTAATTAGTTGACAAATGAATTTCAAATACTTATAATTTCATTCTTTATAACACCCCGATATCACTTTTTTATAGGACCGGTGAAATTTCACAAATAATACCTGCTTTGTAAGTTAATAATAATAATAATAATAATAATAATAATAATAATAATAATAATAATAATAATAGTTAATAAATAATATTAAATTGTTTTAAAATTTAAGTTAAACTTATTCTTAGCAAATTTCAACCCACTTTTAAAGAAATGTAAAAAAATAACTTCTTCCAGAAGTTACTCGTAAAGAAATACGTATATGCCTGAATTTGGAATATCCCTGAATTTACAGCAGGAAGGCAAATTAGAGAGAAGAAAACGATAGGTAGTGCGACTATATTTCCTCCTTTAAAAAATAAATGGCGTTACTTTCTGATATCCCTTCGTATTAAAACTAAAGCATACGTACAACACTGGTATTACGTGGATTTTTTTTAGATCCTATTCATTTTAAATTGTACTTAAGAAATTTTCCCCATTTCGAACAGGAAAACCACATGTAATGTTTTGAATGAACGCTTACAAACTCAAAAGAGAGAATGGAGATCCGTGGAGTTTCTTCTTCTCAAGATTTTGAAAGTCAGTTGCAACAAGGTAAGTAGACTTTAAAGACTAGCTCAAGATGGGTCCGTGAGATTTTAATCATACGCCTTACCTCAGATGTTAAATTATTGATGAAAGATAGTCCCAGCCTGCGGACTAGTTAACTGTTCTAACAAAGCCCAAAGGACATGTAAATAGCGTAATGCCACAGATTAAAGGAAATATTTTCTTCAAACTGTGTAAAGCTTTCATGTCCGCAGTGGCGCAATTGGTTAGTAGTTGCTCTCTGTCGTGTTGTGTTGGCCTTGCATAGTGATAAAATTTTTGTCAACTTCAGTAATTATTAAATATGCACTTTACAGATAATAACTCAAAATATAATACTATTTGTCTTTTTCAGAGAAGATAGATCTTGATCGCCGATTGGAAGGTAAATCTGAAACTGTTGAAATTTTATTATAATTGATAATTCAAATTTCCAGGTTTAATTTAAACTATATAGGTTTTATAATAGATTATGAAACCATTTGATTCTAATATACTTGTGTTTAACTGCATAGTTTATAATATCGCTACTGAAACAAATAAAATGAAACATGATTATTAAGCAATTTAAGAAACCTTCTGCAGACCCGAATTGGAGAAATAATAATTACTTTTGCGCATACAGAGGTTGATGCGCATTTGTTTAAATAAATTGGTATATTTTGTACGGCTATTGAAATCCCATGCGCCACTATCTGTTGTGTTGTGTTGGCCTTGCATCTTGGCTATGGCACAACATTGGGGTTTCCACTGCAACATGGTGTGCTTAAAGGCACAGACCGGAATGGTGTTCTAAGCTTCATTGCAGGCTTTCCATAGACCATCAAGCTCGTCGGTTTCCCAAGGCCATTTTGAGTAGATCAAAAGCACAATAGTCCATAGGAGTAGTATCTGCGACTTCTTCACCGGAATATTACTATGGTGACCGGCACGAAAGAAAAAGGAAACGAGGTATTACTTATACCTGGCATCAGTAGTAAGTAATTCCTTGATTCCTGTCCGTTTATGATTGGTTGAACGAGTTTTATTCATTTACACATGCGCCAGTTTTCTTTTTCTTTCGTGCCGGGCACTATAAAGTCGATAGCCCTGATTCCTGTCTCTGCGACCAACCGTCGATTTTGACGAGTGGTTTGAAACATTATCCTGATAAAACCGAACTTGATTCTTTTGATTCTCTTCTACACCGTAAAGACATGGTATATCATAGGGATAAATTGATTCCAGGATGTTTGTCTTTAAAAACCAAAAATCCGAAGAGAAAGGGTTTATCTCTAATGATGAATTGAAGCGACACGGAAAAAGGTAAAACAAACGCATGCGCATTTCGATTTTGGTTCATACCTTTTTTGGTGAGAACAACGTCTATGAAGGTTGTTCAATAAAGAATGATAATTTTGTGACAACATAACTTTATTTATTCTCATAGTATTGAGGGCCTCCTCGTCTTCCTGTAACATCATCTTCAAATGCAAGCAAACTTGCACGCTAATGCTGTCCGGGGATGAGCGGTCTTGGAACCCAATGCGCACAAACATGTCTCACGTGTAATTTTTCTATTACCGATGTCTGGGTTGCAGTCTAATTGTTCTTTTAGCGTTATCCAACGCTTTCCCTTCACAAAAACAGCGATGTTGTTGATGTTTTCTGCCGTAAGAGAATTGACTGGAGCTCCTGGTCCACCTTCTTTTGATATTGTCTCTTCTCTTTGAACAATTTAAACCATCTTCGAGCTGTGCTACAGGAAAGAACGGTTCTTTCCATATATCTCCTGTAGCATTGAATAGGCCTCAGCAGACGAACTGTTTGTCGCCTTTTACCTGCTACTCCTTGGTTGTAGCAGGCGGAACTAATCATGTCTCGCCTTTCAGGTGCACAGCTAACTCACAGCATTATAGATGTGCCACGTATATATAACACATTAACTTATTAGTGTGACACAAAACTAAGTTTAATAAAAGATCATTCTTTCTTGAACAAACCCTCGCACCTTCTGAATGAGTACATATGTTAGATGAATCGCATAAAATATTTAAAGGTGCACGTGAAAGTATGTATACAGGGTCTTTATAATTAAAGTTCCATTTTGACATGGCCATAAAAAAAACTACTGGACCAAAAGCTACAATACTTGGTAATATTATACAAGAGGGCATGGGAAGTTCATACCCACCAAAAAAAAAATTAGTTCAAAAGGTCACCACCAGCATGGAATGGCGCTCTATGCAATATTCGTATACGAAATTAGACACGAAGACACATTCAACATGCTTTCAGTAAATGGTAGAGGCCACATTCAACATGTAACTAATTTTAGTAATGATTAAAGACTTGTTAACCCGTGTCTTCGTGTCTAATTTCGTATACGAATATTGCATAGAGCGCCACTCCATGCTCGTGGTGACCTTTTGAACTAATTTTTTTTTGGTGGGTATGAACTTCCCATGCCCTCTTGTATAATATTACCAAGTATTATAGCTTTTGGTCCAGTAGTTTTTTTTTATGGCCATGTCAAAATGGAACTTTAATTATAAAGACCCTGTAT
>JAHWFO010057799.1:401778-414648 GCA_023313115.1 Rhysida immarginata | reverse complement strand
ACTTGGTTTCCTGGACAATCCACAACATAGATTGTTAAAAAAAACACCAACAAAATAAACTTTCAATGTTTTATGACGAACAGGATTAAAAATACTGGTAATAATTTTGTGGCACGCCTTTCTAATTGTAGTTTAGAAGTTTAAAAGGTGAATATTTGTTTTAATAGAAAAAAGTTTAACTAGCTCAATGTTATTTTTTATTAAATGTGCATTTAGGGACCATAAAAAATTTATGAATTGCATTTTTTTATAAAGAAAACAAAAGAACTAATTGCTCATAGCGCTTGGAGCACGATGTCGCGTTGTGATTAGGCTTCGACCAATCGCAGTTAGAGAGAGGATAGATAGAGTCTCACTATAGCATGGATGATTCTAAGCAAAAAAGTTCATATGAACATGCTTCCGAATTTGAACGATACCTGAGATATGAACAGAAATAAAAATCATAGCAGTGGAAAAGGATGTTAATACCAAAACAAACCAAATCAAACCAACAGAAATAAAAATGCTGCCACTAAGATCAACAAGTTAATAACTCAATTTCTATCAGGTCCAGGGAAAGTTTTTTTCATTTCTTCACCCTTACTTTTTGAATGGTTACAATCCTTTCGTAGTGTGATTTGAATAATGCAAACTTTTTACACATTAAAGAGAAATGATTGGTCATTCTTTTGGACTGACTTCTCTTAAGTGAAAACATTCAATTTTATTTTGAAAAAAAGTCTGAAATGGCACCTACATCACCAATAATTTGAGCCTGCTTATTGTATGAATTTAAACTTGGCCATAAAGCAGCGGAGGCTGCTCGTAACATTTGTACAGCACTCGGTGATGATTCTGTCATCGACCGGATGGCACAGAATTGGTTCAAAAAATTAGAACTGGTGATGAGCATCTGGAAGATTCTCTTGGGTTTTTAGTGGACAACAGTTGGTGTAGTCCATTATGAGTACCAAAGTCCAGGACAAACTATCATAACAGATGTGTATGTTAGCCAGCTTCAGTGTACACATGAAATAAAACACAGCCAGCTCTTGCGAACCATAAGGGTGTTGTTTTTTTTCATGACAATGCAGGTCCGCATACGGCAAAGCTGACACATCAGGCAATAAACAAACTTGCCTGGGAAGTGTTACCTCATCCACCGTACTCTCCGGATATCTCTCCAACAGATTATCACCTTCCGATCTCTCAATAACCATTTGAGAAACAAGTGCTTCAAGACAGAAGAAGAGCTAAAACATGAACTGGGTGTGTTTTTCAACTGTAAAACTCGTGACTTTTATAAAAAAAGGAATTTATGATTTAGTATCTCGTTGAGAGAAGGTTGTTGATAATGATAGAGAATATTTTGATGAATAAAAAATTCATTTATGCATTAATCTGAGTGTCAATTGTAATATTTGCTAAAACGAAAAAACTTTCCCTGGACCTGATACAACATCTAGGTTGATGAAATTTGGGAGAATAATATGTGGTGGTTAGTACTCACATGTGAGCATGTCTTATGATATTGAGTGTGTAACTCGGAAACTACCTGTTGGAATCCGTTCAATTTTTAATGGTATGTACAGTTTTATGTACCCTATTATTTCTTCAAACTTCATTATCCTAGGTGTTATAGAAAGTGAGTTATTAACTTGTTGATCTTAGTGAGGGCATTTTTATTTCTGTTCATATCTCGGTTATCGTTCAAATTCGGACCCATGTTCATATGAACTTTCTTGCTTAGAATCATCCATACTACCTCCCCTAAAAATTTGTGACAGGGTTTCAGACTCGCCCTGTATACTTCTACCTGTAACATGTTTTTATATTTTATGTATTATTTTTGAATTACGATATTTTCAAGTTTTGATAGGTTTATCAGTCTCTAAGTCATAATTAGGGGAGAAGCTATACAGTAGGCCTACTTATTACCATTTAAATGACCAAAATTGTGCAACCAATAAGTAGTTTCTCTTAAAATAAGTCCTATGAGTTTCACAACCACATCACCAGATATGACATCACATTTCAAAGTCATTTTTCTCAAAACATATGCTGTCTAAAGAAAAACAGGAAAGAGACACACAAAAACCAGTTTCAAATATATGCCATCTATTAAAAAAACTTCCAAGAACATTTTCGTCTCATTTGGTTTTTAGGAAACATCCTCCAAGTAGCACCCAACATTTAATTTACACTCTGTCTAATGTATACCGGGTGATCAAAATAAAGCGTTGCGAATTGTTATTTCTGAAAGGTATGTTGTAACAGGATTTTACTGTATAAGCAAACAAATGGAAAGATACTGCACTTGAGTGTGGTATCGCCTCCTGAATCATGTCATTGCCCACCCAGGGATAGTATCTCCCACTTACGGAATCACTGACTTAAATATTTAGTTGCATCATCTTTTTTTTCTTTGAATTTAATTTCTTTATTTGTTGTTGTTGTTGCCTCATTTGAACCTATTACTCTGCAAGTGAAACCTTTGTGGCAACTTTTCATTGTTTGTTTCATTATTTTTGAAAGTGCCGTTTATGGCATCGACGGTAGTAAAAAAAAAAAGGAATTTTCTTTATTTTCCATAACTTTTGAATTAATTTGCTTTCCATAATTATTCTTGATGGTATATTCTTTTGCTTATCATTAGCCTGTTTTCTTTTTATTTTGTTTCAGAAACGTTCTATGCAATGGCCTTTATGGCTGCCGTCTAAACATTATCTTCTTGGTTATGCAAATTTCATTAAGATTTGGCCTCCATTAATGAAAGCATTACATCGTTTACTCATAGGTAATTTATTTATATAAAATTATTTTAATGTTTAGCTTTTAGAATTTTAAGAGTTGGTTTGTTATACAGGGTGTCTCAGAATTCATTGTACAAACTTCTAGGGGAGTTAGTATGGGTGATTATAAGCAAAAAAGTTCATATGAACATGGGTCCGAATTTGAACGATAACTGAGATATGAACAGAAATAAAAATGCTGCCACCAAGATCAACAAGTTAATAACTCAGGTTCTGTAAAGCCTAGATTAATGAAATTTGGGGGAATAACAGGGTACATAAGGCTATGTATACCGTTAAAATTTGATCGAATTCCAACAGGAAGTTTCCGAGTTACTCATTCAACATCATAACATGTGCTCATTTGCTAGTACTAACTAGCACTTGTTACAATTTTGACTTGTTACAATGAATTCTGAGACACCCTGTATTTATATAATGTATTTTAATTTATCCCTGTTTAAGATGGGGTGAATGACTGAAATAGCTTCATGTTATTTAATGTTTGATATAGTGTTTTTCACTATTGTTATGCCTGGGTTGCTGTTTTTCACACCAATCTGATCACAACCTAGCTTTCCTTCTAATCCACACATGCATTGCTGTAGACAACACTCATCCTTCGATGATTGCATATAGGTGCACAACCCTCTGCGGTCAGGAATTCATTCACAGCAAGTTGATTCAATTGAACGTCCAAGTATGTCACCAGTTTCTCATCTTTTTTATGCATGCAAGACTTTTGTAGATGGGTTATGCTAGGCGTCATGATGGTTAATGAATCAGGCTTTCCTTTTCTGTTCTTCCCAGTTTCATATCCATATCTTGCAAATTGCTGAAGCTATCACATAGTAGGCAAAACTTTTCAAAACACCCTTATAATATTATGTTGGGCCTCCTTTTAAGTCTGAATTATAGCACATGCCTTTTTTCCATCTGATCAGTGAGCTCCAAACTGTAGTTGTACCCTGCTAGGGTCCTTTTGAAATGGAACCCCCTGACCTCTTTATTGAGGGGAACAAAAAGAAGTTGCAAGGTGTCAAGTCTGGAGAATAGGGGGATGTGTCAGCATATTGACCTAATTTTCACACAATAACTCAGTTGCCTTAACGGTGGCATGTGCTGGGCTATTGACATGCCACACCAATATCTTGTTCCGGTCTTCGAACGCTTCTCCTTCCATTTCTCTAGGACTTCTGGCATGCAGGATGTCTGATATCATTCTGCTGAAACTGGTTTGTTTTTGTTTTCAAGCACAATAGTGCACATATGATCAGTGGAACAAAAGAAAGTTGCCACCATCACCTTCTCAGAACTCCAAGAACGTTTGGATTTCTGTGGTGGTTCTTGTCCATTAGGAAGCCACTGTTTAGATTTCAGGGTCGTAATGATAAAGGTTTGTTTTGTTGCCTTTGCAGATGGCGTTGACACATTTTGATGCCTCGTTGTTGAAGCTTTCAATCATTACTTAGAAGTAGTGCACTTGGGCTGCTTTCCGTTTATGGATCAACAAACGAAATGATGAAACCTTCCTGAGTTGTAGGTGGTCATGCAAGATTGGTTTAACCGCTGATGATCCGATTCCCGGGCTAGCCTCAATTGTCATTCCCAGGCTAACCCGATTGTCATTCGTGATGATATCCGACACAGCACGGATGTTTTCTGGCATAACTGCATCGGGTGGCTGTCCATTGCAAAGTTTGTCTTCAAGTGACAGTCTTCCCCTCTTAAATCACCAGGACATTAACCGTGACTTTAATCGGAGCTCTGCCAGGAAAAGTCTGTTGTAAAGTTTCAAAACAATCCAGCATTTCTAAGCCTTTGGAATAAGCATAGAAAATCATAGCACACGATGCCTGCTGATTCAGTTCCGTTGTGCATTGTGTCTTAGGTCTATCTGCTAGTGTGCAAGCTTTAGAATTGTGCTACATGAAAACAATGCAATGTGGCATGCTCAAACCTTGTGCACGACTATATGATAGAGTGAAATACTTGGAGAAAGTAAACAAATTTGGTGGGATACTTACAGTTTTCCTAGATAAAAATGTTTATAAAGTCCCTTGTATGCCAATCATTACTACAGAACTGAGTGTAATATGACTCCTCCAACCAGTAACTTTTTCATATTTTCTGTTGTCCAATAAAGTCGTCATTTTTTTTTTTTTTTTTTACTTTGAAGATGAATATTTCTGTTCTGTTCGGAAATCAGGTAAATTTTTGAGCCCCGACGAATAGGTCATGCAGTGCAGGCACTGGGATTTTCATGATGTGCTGTGTCATGGGTGTACCCTGATTACGTCAATACTGGTAAAACCATCCCTGCAAGGGGCTACTGCTATGGACAACAGCATGTGGATGAACGTGGTCGTCGTCGACTATAGTCGTGCCGCTGAGAATTTGAAAGGGTGTGGTGGAGGGAATTTTTGACCAACCAATCACAGTGAACTAAAATCTTGTGCTTAATCAGTCCTATCAAAGTCACTTTTACTCTGACTAAGCCACAATGTGAAAGGCTTGAAAGTTGCCATTGAACAATTAAGGATATGCTTAAATGTTAAAAAAAAATTTAAAAATTTGTTGTTTATTAAAATTTTTCAGTAATGAAAACAAATATAAAATGTGTGCTATGTTAAGGACTTTTTTCATGAATCTTTCTTAATTTTGTTATTTATTTATCACTTCTGCATTGATAAAAAGCTTGAAATTTTTAGTCTTGAAAAAGGCTTTTTTAAAAATATAAATTGTATGTTTTGCCAAGCTAGGGAGATGAGGCAAAACATTTACATCATCCCAGTCATCATCATCTCCAGTAACTTGAATAATCAAAGTTAATTCAAGTTAATTCAATTCTTTCTTCCATCAAGTTACCGTATCTTTATTTCAATATTCACCTTCCACTTTTAGTGTATATTCAGTTAAGCCTTCCTTCAAGATAACGGATAATGAGGGTTTCCCCACCAGTAAATCCACTTTTTTCTTTCAATTTCACTAGTATTTCGATTGTGGAATAATTACCTTCTTGGTGAATCTCTATCATTGATCGTACAACTGATATTCAAAATCATCTAAATTCATCACCGCAGCCTGTTTTGGCTCTTCTTACCGGGTGTTGTGAAGCAGGGGGAGCTCTCTGTCGGGTCGAAAGCATTTGCTCCATCAATGATCGCGTTCACAGTTGCCTCAGATGTTTCCAACGATAAGTCATTTTGGCTCTTATCTGGTTCCTTTGTCTTCATGTAAGAAAATACATTCCAGATTATTTCTCTAGTTTGGCTATTAAGCGATTTTCCTCGACCAAGATTTAGAAGTTATAGAACTGCATGGCGACACCATTATGTTTACTCTTCTCCAACCACTGCCTACTTGATACTAACTGCCTGTCCACTGAGACTAAAAACTGTCAGCCAGTAGTATCGTAAATAAATGTTAGAGGGTGCCAGGTTTTCTCCCTATACCTGCATAAAACTGTTTATATTTTTATAGTAAATATATATATTACTTTTTTATGCGAATTATTAATGAAATAGGAATCTTTTTTTGCAATCATTTTAATACAAAGTAATATTTTTAATTATAATTTTAATACTGCCTTTAAAAAGTGATATCATCATATTGCATAGTAAATTTACAGGTTATTAAAATATTTTTTTTTTTCAGATATAATTTGAAATACAAAATTAAAATACAATTTGAAGTTTTAATACGGTTTATTAATGAAATAAGGAATCTTTTTATTTTTTTTTTTTTTTTACAATCATTTTAATATACAAATTAATTTATTTAATTATAATTTTAATATTTTTCTCAATAGAGGTTTATTGCATATTATTTTTCTTTCCTCATTCAAATCCATTGACAGAAAAGATGAATTTATTAATAAAATTTTTAAAATATTGTGTAAAAACAACTTTTTAATTTCAGACTCATGTTTTTCCTTGCCGCATCCACATCGAAACCATTGAATCATGGATCACGATACGGTTACTCTGAATAATGCTGCGTTTGGGATGGTGGGAGAATTTTTACGCAGATATATCAAAGATCAGCACTCTTTGATGTGAACTTGCATTCATGAATTTGATGCGAACAGAATCAACTGCAGGCATCAATATTTTCATTAAATTTCAAAACAGGGGTGGCCTTTTTTACCCAAATGCTAAATTTGTTTATTAATTAGTTTAATTGATGATTATGTGCAATATTTCCTAGCTTCTTTTAAAAAAACTCAAAAACTCTCAAATTTTTTGATGGAGCAGCTAATGCCATCCATAAATGACATTCAATGGTTTAGATGTGGATGCGGCGAGGAAAAACATGACTCTGAAATTAGAAGTTTGTGTTTACACAGAATTTTAAAAATTTTATTAATAAATTCATCTTTTCTGTCAATGGATTTGAATGAGGAAAGAAAAATAATATGCAATAAACCTCTATCGAGAAAAATATTAAAATTATAATTAAATAAATTAATTTGTATTAAAATGATTATAAAAAAAAAAAAAAGATTCCTTATTTCATTAATAAACCATATTAAAACTTCAAATTGTATTTTTAATTTTTTATTTCAAATTAAAGCTGAAAAAGTAATATATATCTTTTGTAACGTCCCCCTTACGAGTTAACACAGGTGGCGACGAAACACAGGAGAGGGATTGTCCTGAAGCAAATAACTCCGCGACAATCTCTGTCCCAAACAGTGGTGGCTCGTAAGAATTTGTAATGGAGGCGCTATATTATTCTATATAAACAAACCAAACCTTATTATTATTATTATTATTTTTAATGAATAAACTGAGCTGAGCTCTTCTCTTTTTGTTTATTTTTCAAACATTCATTTTCTTTTATATGTATTGTCATTAACCCCGTTTTGGGCTAGTGCCTGCTGGGGGACAACATGGGATTTGGCCTTCAGTTTATCTGATTGTTTCTTTTCCCGCCTTGTTGTTACATTATTATTATTACAATACAATACAATTATTATTAACTATAGTATAAATTAAAAATTATATGTCAATATAATAATAATTAATAATAATAAATTAATTTTATTATTATAATAATAATAATAATAATAATAATAATAATAATAATAATAATAATAATAATAATGTGACAACAGCAGGGAGAGAACAGACAGCCAGGATCAGCTGAGAGATCAAACCCCCATGTTGTCCCCCTACAGGCGTGAGCCCAAAACGGGGTTAATGAAATTACATATAAAATTAATAAATAAGGAAACAAAATTAATTAATGCCAAAAAATCATAAATCTAAAACGAATTAAAAGACACAAATTACAGGACCACACAAAAAGACTCAAGGACAGTGATAAAACAATCTAATAGTAAAAACAAAACTACAACGTCTGACATTTAAGCTCATTTTGATCTGACATCTAAGTTCGGTGAGCTAGATACTTGATGTCCCTGGTTCGAATTCAGGTCATGGAAATTTTCCTTTTATTTTTCATATATATTTAATCATCCAATCTTGAAGCATAGCTTCAGTACTCAACCATCAATTTATAGTTATTTTTCATCAGTTTGCTGATGGTTTTGAAAGGAGAAATTCTGGACTTGGAAGCCAGATGCCTGCCCTGTCAATGGGCTTCCACTTTGACAGCTTAACAGTCTTTAAGGCACTTAGTTCCTGGTTTCCTTTATTTTTTCCATATTTGTCTACAACCTCTGACAATTAAGTTCGGTGAATGACGTCACACCCTAATCTGTGCGAGCTTTACGCGAGTAACAATGCATGTGAATACAAGCCCAGTCATTGTTTAAGCAAGTTCAGACAGGTCACGTTTGTGCTTGCAATGGTTTAGCAGATGCTCGTTTCTTCAGTTGAAGGTGTAGCGTGCGCACGTAACTGTGGATAATGGATCAAAGAGGAACACTGCCGTAATTGTGCAACAGTTTCTGGCCAACAAAGGGGTCGTATCCATAGCTCACCACCTTATTTACCAGACTTGGCACCGGCAGACTTTTTCTTGTTCCCATGCCTGAAACGGGCCTTAAAGAGACACAGATTTGCGGACATTCCAGACATTCAAGTAAATGTGACACGTGAACTTAAAGCCATCCCTAAGGAGCTTCCAGGAATTATACACCCGAACACAAGAGTGTATTGCCTTCCAGGGTGATTATTTCAAAGGACAATAAAGTAAATGTGGCTCTATCTGTTTTGCATTTTGTTGTGTGAACTCATTCACCGAACTTAATTGTCAGAGGTTGTAGTATTAATAATGAGAATAAATGAAAATAATACTATTACAAATAATTTAAATTAAAATTAAAATTTAAATTAAACAGGGGTGTCCGACCAGATAAACCGGAGGGAAGAGCCCGATGTTATCCCCCCCACAGGCCGAAACCCAAAAACGGGGCTAATGAATTTCACACATAAAAGAAAACAAGAAAAGAGAAAAGATTAATAAATAAATAAAAAAAAAAAAAAGAAAAAATAGGTTAACTAGAACTAAACTTTGGGATCAAATAGCGCGATTTGACGGTCCTTATAATCTTCCAAGTTGCAATCCGAAAAATTAGTTGTAAAATTCGCAATACGGGATTGACCTCCGTTGGTCCTCCATTTAAAAGTACACCTCAGAACATATCGATTACGTGCCCTTCTCAAATCCTGAAAGCTAAAATCCCCATTTATATCTGGCACCCAAATCTTATTATGATATATACTAATAAAATTATTGAACAAACATCTACTAATGATTCCATGAATATTGAAAGTTTGATTATTAGATAGCGATAGACTATGCGAATTAAACCTGGTGAACAAAAATTCTTAAAGCTAGTAAATTTGCGCTGAATAAAAGCCAGCGCTTGATTATTACCAGCATACCAAATCCACACGCAATAAAGGAGCTTGGGTATTACAAAAGCCTTAAACAAGGTAATAAAAAGAGAAACCTCAGAGAAATATTGTGTCAGTCATTTCAAAATGCCTACTCGACGAGAAATATCACTATTAAGTACTTCAATGTGGTTGAAGAAAGAACAGTTGTCAAAAAATAGGACATCTAGGTCCTTAATCTCGTTCTTTCTTATCAGAGGACCATCCTCCGTACCATAAACAAACAAAAAAGGGGCCGTTTTTCTATTAAAGGAAACGACAAACGACTTCCCTACATTCAGGACCAAACCGTTGTTAACTGCTCATTTAGAGACGATAGTAAGACTGCATTGCAAAATCTTGCAGTCACTCCAACCATCGATGGCAAAATAGATTTTTAGATCGTACGCTTAGATTTGGACTTCAGTCGGTTCACCACTTAACGCAAACGGGAGATCGGCAATAAAAATATTGAACAGTAGGGGGCCCAAAGGGGGCCCCTGAGGGACACCACTTTTGATAGAAAAAGCGTGATGTGAAGTGCCCGACACTCTCAGTTTAAAACTTCTACCACTGAGCATCGAAAAAAACCATTTAACAGCTATAGGACAAATCCCCGCAAGAGGCAATTTTTCCAACAATAATTCAATATTGACACTGTCGAATGCTTTTGAAAAATCGAGATAAAGAGCTTCGACTTGGCTTCTACGATTCATATTACGTGTAACATAGTGTAAAAATGTAGCCAAATTAGTCTGAGTTGATCGCCTTGGACGAAAACCATGCTGCGAGTGCGACAGATTAGAGTCAATATAAGTGGTAAGTTGTTCCGCCACCAGAGTTTCCATCAGCTTTGCAGGAAAAGGGATTAAAGTAATTGGCCTATACGTTTTTTGTACATTATTACTATCATTCTTAGGGATTGGATAGATTAGCACTTGTTTCCAAGCTCCAGGGTAAACTCCACTTTCCAGTAAAGCATTGAAGAGCTTGCATAGGGGCAAAGCGATTGCCGAGATACAGCCCTTAAAGATAAAATCTGGTATTTCAGCTATGATACTAGCTTTAGATGCAGATACCCTTCTAGCCCTATCACTCAGTGTTTGTTCCGAAAAAACTTGAAATGAAAAGAAAGCACTTTCCAACAATTTTCTATCAATATACATATATACAGGGTGTTTCAAAATTATGTACAATAAATTTAGTGACATATTCTTCAGGTCAAAAGAAGACGAAAATGTTCTATAGCACTTTGTCTGGAAACGATTTGTTTGCGAGTAATCCAATATCATACAGTAGGGAAGCACGGTAGTTAGCGGACGATATTTTAGCAGTTCCAGCGTTTCGACCCAACAGTAGGTTGAGTGGTTTGTTCCATTTAAACCTACTTTAGGGTTGTTCCATTAGTTGTGTACGGTTGTTTCCATTACTGTAGTTTCACTACTGTACATCCACTAGGAATATCAATTTCAGAACGTTTGCGTGCTTTGACATACCCACGACGATTTACGTAAAAAAAAGTCATGTACACGTATTCCAGTGCAGAATACACTGACATGCACCTAATGTATGGTCTTGCGGACGGAAATGCTGTGGAAGCAAGAAGACTCTACCAAGAACGCTTTCCGAATAGACGTTTGCCAAATAACCGAACATTTGTATCTGTCGACAGACATTTGAGGGAGCTTGGTTCCTTTGGCCGTCAAACAGGACAAGGGCGGCCTGTAGCACATTCTCCGGATGAAGAGAATGTGATAATTGACATTATACATGATGAACCACAGACAAGCACCCGTCGTATTTCTTCCATGGAACACATTCCGCACTCATCTGTTTGGCGCATTCTTCACCGTCAGGTTTTGCATCCATACCACCTGCAACTGGTTCAGGCACTGAACCCAACAGACTATCCACACTGACAACGATTTTGCCAATGGATACAACGTCGTCATGCTGCAGACCCTAGTTGTCTCAGCCAGATACTTTTCACGGACGAAGTAACCTTCACCCAGACAGGAATCGTAAATTCTCACAACCAGCACCATTGGGCAGATGCTAACCCGCATGTTACCAGAGCTCGAGCGCATCAAGAGCGTTTCTCCGTGAACATTTGGTGTGGAATTGTCGGAAATAACTTAATTAGCCCTTATGTGTTGCCGCCACGATTGACTGGGCGAACGTATCTTTTGTTTCTGCAGAATGCATTGCTAGAATTACTGGAAGATGTTCCTCTTTTGATAAGATCTAACATGTGGTTCATGCATGATGGCGCTCCAGCACATTTCAGCCATGTTGTGCGAGCACACCTTAATGCTGCGTACACGAATCGGTGGATAGGTCGAGGTGGACCGGTAGCCTGGCCTGCAAGATCACCCGACCTTAATCCCTTGGACTTTTTTCTGTGGGGTCATGTGAAAACGATCGTCTATAGCACAGAAGTTCCTAACATTATGGATCTGCAACAACGAATTGAAAATGCATGCCAAACCGTTCGTAATGCTGGCGACGAACTCTTCCATGACATCAGACGGTTGCTCATGCAACGAGCCGAAGCGTGCGTGCGAGCTGGTGGCGGGCACTTTGAACAATTCCTGTAATTTGGAGCCACGGGTTTAGTTGGCTGTATCGCGTAAATAAATCGTTTCCAGACAAAGTGCTATAGAACATTTTCATCTTCTTTTGACCTGAGGAATATGTCACTAAATTTATTGTACATAATTTTGAAACACCCTGTATAAAAATATTAATTATTATTATATTAATAAATAGATTTTGGTTTATACTATAGTTTTTTTTGTTAACAATAATAATAATAATTTCAATAATTATTTATTTTTTTTATTAAAAGAACTAAAACATCTACATTACAACAAATTATCCCGAAGCCTTACATATATGCTTTGTATGGGAGAAGAAGATAAATTACAACAAATACATGTAACTACTAAAAACTTTCTCCAGACTACAAAGATCATTCATAACATGACTTGACCAGCAACAAATACACCCTGAAATACACTACTAATATAATTAACAATATTCTTGCCATCTAAAATATTCTGCATTTACAAATTTATGAGCTCAACGCTAGAATCCATTTCGGGACCATTATAATTTTTTTTTTATTTTTTTATTTATTTAAAATTCTTTCAAAATCCAAAAAAATACAACCAATTACATTAACAATTTATGTGATAATAATAATAATAATAATAATAATAATAATAATAATAATAATAATAATAATA
>JAHWFO010057799.1:337502-396451 GCA_023313115.1 Rhysida immarginata | reverse complement strand
TTTTCTTTATTTTATGTTTCTTCTACATTTTGTAAGTTTCTTACCCCTTTATTTTATTTTGTTTTTTATGTTAATTCTCTTGTCTTCGGACAACCGGATATGTTCCCTTTTCGGTCCGCGTTAAACGCACCATCTCTGTACAACTTCTCTTTTGTGTATCTTAAAAAAATTTGTATTTATTCTATTTTATTCTACTGGCCATTACGTCTTTTTTTCTCATTGGCCCCCTTGCTTTATATCCTATTGGTTTTTGTATGTATTTACGCTCATTGCTTAACTTGTACCACTGTTCTGTATATATAAAGGCTTGCATGCCTCTTGCTGTATATCCTTGACAAAGCCGGGAATAAATGGCGAAACTAGTTGGAACTCCTGATGTCTCTCTGTTATACTGTAAGGCCACCACCTGTTTAGTTAATAGGAACAGTATTATGATCCATCCTTCCACCAAGTAAAATTCACCCAACAGATAGGATTGAGATAGTTACAAAAGTAAATAAAGAGAAAACGAACCCAACAAATTTTAGCCCTTGTGGCCAAGGAAGATAGTTTATTGAATTAAAAAATCAAACAAAGTAACTAATGAGTAAGGTAAAATTTGCAAAAGTTATACAAAGAATAGAACGTGAAAAAAAGGTGCAAGTACAAAAGTAACGAGAAATTTCTTCTTCCTGAATTCTTCTTGACTGGTAGTTCGTCTGACGATATGTTCTTGCTGACTCCTGGATTTGCGGCACCTAAATGTCGGTTTTTCAAATACGAAGACGAACACAGAAGAGAGACACACAGGGTAAAGTAAAAAAAAAAAAAAATAAGATAATAAATGTAAGCAAAAATCAAGGCTTAAAAATAGTTACTGTTTGAGACCAAAAATACCTCCTCAAAAATACATAAAAGAGTACTTATTAACGCTACGGCGGTGGAAAACAATCAAGACAACGGTTTCGGATGAAAACCAAAGGTTATCAAATCAAACCTCCAACAAGACCAGGGAGGAGAAAACAAGAGGCGTAAGGTTCCAACCTCTCTCAATATATTGTCAAACTTAGCAATGGAACCGATGAGCTCAAGGGAAACGTGACTACCGGGTATTCATCCGAAATCATGACTTGCCAATACATCTAATCAATTCGTATTTGAGTATACTCTCTTGAGTTTAGTGCCCTGTTCACAGAATAAAAAAGAATACATAAATTACGGCAGGAGGATGTCATATGTAATCTCAAATCACTATACATTAACTGAGCTATACATCTAAATCTTAAGAATCAATAAACAGAACTCAACCATATGCGCAAAGTTACTAATTATTCTTTTCGCTAAATCGTAAGGCCTTACGTTGTGATATACCATCAATACTGTAGAAAAAAAACGTTCTTACTGCAGTCCTGATTTCTCATATTCCGATGGTTCATCTCCCGACGTCACTGTTGATTGCTTTGAAAGTATGATGTCCAAGAAATCAAGAAGAGTCTCGGAATTCCATGAAGCCTGGTATGCTTTAATCGTAAAGCCATGAGTGGGACGCCAAAAGTAGAATGGTTCATCTCCCTCGTGTAGACCTTTTAAGAGGGAGGCCTACAGTAACCCTAATTTGAATGGGAATCACGTTACATTAGTAAGAATGCAATAGTCTTAACCTTCACTGAATGTTCTGTCGTTGTCAGGGTACGTTCTACTAGCGGCCGTTAGTATTCTTTGCCATAGCAGCAACTTTACTTTTGGTGGGTTTGCGGTAGACGTTCCAGGACTGCAAGATGTGGGAGGGCAGGAGGAGAGGTCCTTCCTCATTCTAGTCGTCGGCAGAAGTGCATGCTTGGCTCTGGCTTGGAGAGAAAAAATCCATGATAAATGAATTCCAAGTCCAGACTCCAAGCTTTCAGTGAGGTAGGTCTTGCCCAGGGCGAATCCGAAGACCTAACTGCTCAATCTTAATTCTTAAGCTTACCAACAAAACTCTGCAACAATCGACGAAGGGTGACACATCACGCGGCGTGCGCCACATTTCAACGAATAAAAAAATTACGATGCACAGTCAAAGATTAACACTAACATTGTTTAACTAAGCTTGAGCTTTTAGCAACAAAGAAAACGCTTGAAGCTCGAGAATAAAATAGAAAGAAATAAAAATACAATTACTGGCTTAACAAAATCAGGTTTACATACCAACATAATAAATACGTTAATACCAAAATACATCTTGAATTAGTTTTTCTAAATAATTTTCCAAACTTCAAAAAAACAAAGGATAAAAAGAAAAATAAGACAAAAAAAAAAATCACTTAAATCTGATATTCTCTCGTTCTAGAAACAAAAATAGGGAAATCCAGCACAATACAAATTTCCAGCAATTCAAATTTGAACTAACCCATCCCAAAGATAAAAAATAAAATTTTCGAAATTTACGGCAGATCAAAAAAAATTCTCCTACCAAAAAGTGGTCCCAGGGAGGGAAAAAGTGGGACATTACACTTTATATATATTGTGCACTTTCCGTCTGTTTGTTTGCTTGATTGTTACTCCATAACTTCTGAACCGGGTAACCCCTGAGGCTGAAATTTTGCACAGATGATCTCGAAAATCTAGAGAGTGTCTTAGGCTAGGTCCCATTCACGTCCGACCTCCCGTTGGCCTCCTACGCTCTTCTAATCGAAATTCAGATGCCAACAATATTGATAAAATAGGAGATATCTCACCAACAATATGCACGGACCAACATAGCAAGGCAAAGTTTGTGCCAACAATCGGCAAGTTGTCTTTTTATTAACAATCGGCTGTTTGTGTTTCTATGTTGCGTCAACAAGGGCTGATATTAAATGCTTGCTTTAAGGAGGCCTTAAGTTTTAAGGGGATTAATAATAATAAGGATTCAAGTTAGGCGGATGTCCCGAGCGGTAAAAATTTTGGGGTCCTTAAACTGAAATTAGGAGCCTCAATTTTTGAGCCCTCAAAATTTATTTCTATTTGATTTTAATAATTAAAGCTTCCTTCCAACGGATAGTCCCTTCGCTCTGTGTTGTATTGATTGAGTTATTATATAACCATTTTGAAGTTATAATTTAACTTTATGAGATTGTTCTGTTTTCCTACAATTGTAATTATCCCGGGCAATGCCAGGTACTCTGCTAGTTTACTATAAAAATATAAACAGTTTTATGCAAGTATCGTAAATAAACGTTAGAGGGCGTCACGTTTTCTCCCTATCCTCTGGCTGACTTTTTTCCTATTGTTTTCTGCCTCAGTGGACAGGCAGTTAGTATCAAGTAGGCAGTGCTCCAACTTATTGATCGTATCCCAGAATTCCGTTTGATTGAAACTGGCTCTATCGCTCGATATTCAGGTCAAACCATACCCCCTTCAAAGTCTCAGCGGTGTGACTATAGCTCGCATAGTGCATGTAACAGCTGATAGACAGGCCACAATGAAACAAATCACTCAGCAAATTTTGGATTCAGTGGAAAAGTATTTGCATTCATACAAGTCTCCAAATTTTCAAGAACTGGCACAGCATGTGTTTAAGTCATGAAGAAAAATACCTCAAGATGACATGGAGATTTTTTTGCTCTAATGCCATCACACTGGTGCACAGACACGTGCAGGCAGCCACACTATCCAGAACCTTCTCCTCAGAATGGGGTACAGAAGCCATCATTCCATGTGGGTACCTCAGCAGATCACAGGGCACAAGGAATAACATGGGCATGGGAATATCGCCACTGGACCCCAGGCATGCGGAAAAATGTTGCCTGGACTGATGAGTCGAGATTCATGTTGGTACATTCTGATGGCAGAGCACGATACGGTGCAAACCACATGAAGTGATGGAACCTTCTTGGGGATCATCCATAAACCACGTGGTCAAGTACGGGGGAGGGGGGGTACAACAAATCTGGCCATTGTTGACCACCAAGGGGGAGGGGGGGGGTAAGATACCAGACACTTGGTCTTTTGGGATATTTTAAAAGCATCTTTTTTTATTTTTTTCCCTACATTTTTCTAGTGTTTGAAGCCCTTTTTAATACTTGAAAAATGGAGAGGGGTGAGCCAAAGACCACATGGTTTAGAGGGGGGGGGGGGTTTAAATATTTTCCACATTGTAGCCACAGATGGGGGGGGGGTAAAATTGCTATTTTTGGCCATGTGGTTTATGGACGATCCCTTGCCAGCAGGGTATTGGGGATTGTTTATGCGGACTGAAATGGGATCCCTCGTTTGTGTGACATCGTCTCTCATAGTGAATGTTACTGGGATATCCTTGATGATCATGCTCTCCTGTTTGCACATCTTCAACATCCTGATTGAGACTTCTTCCTGCAACAAGACAATACACTGTGCTATCGAGAGAGATGTTCAAGCCTCAGAACCCCTTCTGTCTAATCTTCATGAACTGGGGAGTTTGTTCAGAGGTCATGGGTTTGTATGGCTTCCCAACGCTTCCGGTGTCTAGTTGAGTCCATGCCAAGACAAATTGTCGCCGCAATCAGGGTGAAAGGTGGTGCTACATTATATTAAACAGGTACAGTAAGACCCTGACTTACGTCACTAATTGGTTCCCAAAAAGTGTTAGGTAAGTCGAAACATTCGCGATTCACGATGATAACCAAACACTATTGCATTTTTTTATAATTTTTTTGGGGGAAAGCAAATCGCATTTTTTGATGTAAGACCGAAACAGTGGTGGAAATTTATAAATGACAGAAGGGTGAAACGACGTAAGTCGGGGTCTTACTGTATCTCTAATTCAATTGCTGTTCAGTGTATTGTATTTTGCACTTTAAGAGATATTGTGGGCAGTACAAATGAGATGTTGACTAATGTTAAATGTATATTTTGATAACCGTAATAAAATTTGAAAAAATTACATATCTAAAAATGGTCATTCCTCCAGACCTCTATCCAATAGAGGAAAAAAAAATTGAATATCAATGGTTGCCAGTTTACTTACTTTGCTAATATTCTCGAAATTCTGATGTATAGTGGATACAGATCAATGTTGCATGATTAGCCCCCAAGTTACATGGGAACTGTTAGAGTCGATGTTATGTTATATTGCTACATTTATAGCTAGCATTCATGATTCAATCCACATTTATTGTCTCCTTCATTTTTTATGATAAACTTGTGTAAATTTGTGATAGAGGTCAATTTCTTATATTAGCAGACTCAAATTTCTAATATCAGTTGTTGCAGATCAACAGAATTGAAGTTATAGTAGACCTGTATAATCTTTTATGTATTTACTTTTGATTTACTTAGGTGATATTTATGTACCTGCAGTATGGAATGCTTTTCCTATCAGGGGAATGAAATTTCCAGTTATTGTTTTTTCTCATGGCCTTGGAGGCTGTCGAACAACGTATTCCACTACATGTGTAGAATTGGCTTCACAAGGATTTATTGTTGCAGCAGTTGAACACAGGTAATTTCCTTTTTTAAGCAAAATAAAAATGCAGCATCATTTGTGTGTTTGCCGTTAATCTCAGTGATTTTGCACATTCAAATTGCAAAATTGGCTACTACCTTCATGAGGATATTTGTTGGAATGACCAAAATTTCATGTTCATAGCTTGGCCAAGGTCTTAGGGTTCATCTTACAGACTTTGAACTTCATTGACCTCATAAAAACAAATACAGTGAAACCTCTATTCTCGACCACCTCTTTAACACGACCCCCTCTTAACTCGACCACTTTTCCTTGGCACGGAATTATTGTCTCATTGGTATAATGCATTTTTTCCCTCTTTAAGCCGACCACCTCTTTACTCGACCAACGACCACCCATTTCAGGCACCAACCATCAATATACCCTCTTTAAACCGACCAGTGGACATGGAAAAATCGAGTCAAGATTGCCATGACTTGATTTTGCCATGTTTACTGGTCGGTTTAAAGAGGGAACATCAATGATTAGTGCCTGAAATGGGTGGTCGTTGGTCTTGGGATTGAAGCGTTAATAATGCCACTTCCTCTAATTTAAAGAGTATGCTCATTTTTTTGAAGGAGCATTGTTCAATCTGTTTCTTTGCTTTGTGTATCAGTGGCATTCACTCACACCGCTGCTTTATCTTACAGTTAGGAAGAGCTCAACATGTGATTGCAGTTGAGAATGCACGTGTTGGGCTCACTTTACATCACTTTCACTCTTCACATCACATTTCAATTTCTTGCCTGCTATTGTCACCATGTCGAAAAGAAAACTGTTTTTTATCGCTACAAGACCAAGTCAAAACTTGCTGCATTTGTTGGAAGAGGTGAAAAAAGAATATCAACAAGTTACAGTACGTAAAATGTTGAGCAGAAAAAATAAACTTCAATGTTGCAGTTTTTCAACAAAGAATAGGGGAAATTTTTGATCCAATAATTGGGATCACTTTTATTGCTATGTAATTATACATGTATTAGGTATTAATATTTTGTTTTCATGTATTGTTTATTTTGAGTAGCCACATTACTGCATAAAGTTATGAAAATTTCATTAAAATTCATTAATAAAACTTTAGTCCATTATGCAAATCACTAAAATAATAAATGAAACCAAAAGAGTAAGCTTTGTATATCATCAGATTATATCCTTATAATGTTAAACAATTGAGACAATGAAACTTTATAAATTACGCTTACCTCCCCCCCCCCAATTCTTTAAGAAGACCACCTCTCCAAACGACCACTATTACGTGGAACCATTGCTGGTCGGCTTAAAGAGGTTTCACTGTATAATGGATTGAAGTCAGGTGATACCACATCCAGAGTGCTTGGATAATCCCGTGCACGAAACAAGTTAAACAAAATGCCTTGATGCCACAAACATATCACACAATTTTCAAATGGTTATGGTACAAGGAACAAAATGTCAAAAAACTGTGGATAAACAAGAATAAAATAAAACAAAGAAACCACTATTCCACAATAAATATTTTTACTTATGGATGAGCATTTCAAGCAATCATGAATTGTATTATGCTGACGAAGTGATATGGTCACTTGAAATGCACATCTGTAAGTAAAAATATTTATAGATGAAACATTTCCACAAATAATTTAAATTCATGAATAATATTTTCATCAGTAATTTAAACATTTGAGATGTGGTGTAGAATGAAACTCTCATCAAGCATTCTAGAGTTATTCTTTAAAAAATATTTATTTGCGAAAAAGTGATTTCTTTGTTTTGAGAAAATGACATTTTATTTTGGTAGGTAGTTTTAGGCCACCCTGTATTATCCTCATGTAAGTTGACTTATTGGAAAGTTCATTATTTAATGCTTTTTACATCTTTCGTGGAAATAATTCACCCCCCTCCCTCCTGAAATGGTGTACCATTCCCTTATGCACTTTGAAGGTTCTAGGCTGCAATCCATTGCAGGAAGGCATCATTTATGAGGCTGACCTAAGCCATATTTTTGATTTTCTTGCAGGTGTTTCCAGTTTCCGTTTGCTCTTGTAAGAACTAACAATAATTTTTTTTAACACATTACTGCTTTGACACATTGTTTTGCCTTACTTCTTTAGGGATGGTTCTGCGTGCTTATCCTATTATCTACGAGAAATCAATACACTTTTCGATAATGAAAATGAAGCTACAGAATCTCTAACTTCATCTGTGAATGATGTTTCATCAGCTTATGTTCCAGAATATGTTCACTTTCGCCATCCATTGAAACATGAAAAAGAATATCCCATGAGAAATAGACAAGTAATATAAAACAGTATGATTTTGAATATATGAGAGTGAATCAATAAAGTAGATAACCAGCAAACCCAGATGAATGCCTTTATTGATAGATAGTGCAGTCTAAATTTATATTGTGTTGATAGATAGTGCAGGCTTCCATCTGATCATAGAAGAAATCTTTATCAAGCATCTTTTAGTAAGGTGACCTGATTTTTCAATTTGAAAATTGAGACAGGCACTTGGAGAGGGGAAGAGGGGCAATTATTTTTTTTCTTTGTGTAATTATAATAATATGCAATGTGTCCAAAGAAAACCAAATTGTAGATGATATTATTTGTGCGATAAAAAACCCTAATATCTAAGCTGTCTTCTTTAGCTTTTATAGGACTTTGAATTTTTTTTTGAAAATTTTTTTGTCCTTTATAAATTTCACTGCAGCTCTTAAACTATTAATTGTACAGTCATATTTCTTTTTCTATTAGGATGCCTATAGCTCTACTTTCAAGAGATATAATAATTTCCAATAAATGCAAATAAAAAAATAAAAAAATTGCACACATTACATGAAAAAAATTGAATTAAAAAAAAACATTTTTTTTTACATTTCGATAGATTGGACAAAAAAGATAAAAGCTCCAATTAAAGTTGGAAAAAATTGTAACATTACAGCTCTCATTGAAAAAAAAAAATCACGTCTCTATCTCTTTCACTTTTCAAAAAATGAAAATGGAACACAGGGTGGTTTCGGATACACGCTATCCTTTTTCAAAACCTCTTTGTAAATTATGCATGAAAACCCTTGCATGTTTTCACTTCTTTTCAAAAGAAATTGAAACGATAAAAAATCTGCTATGGTTATTTTTATAAATTTTTTTTACATTTTCAAAGTTACTTTACTATCATAAAAATTAATTAATTACGAGGGGAGATCAAAAAGTAAGTTGCACTAACTCGCCGCAGGAGCGCGCTGTGTGTCGCAATCTTGGGCAAAGTGGAGAAAGGGACATTAACTGCGCAGACGTCGGATAGGACGGTTGCTGTGGTTTCCCGTCGTGTTTTGTGTGACTAGCGGGCTAAAAGCAATGGCGCGTCAACTGAATGTCCACTCCAAACTTGAGGTGCGAGCAGCAATCCGATTTCTATGGGCCAAGTGGGTGAATTGCACGGACATTCATCGTGAAATCACTGCTGTATATGGAAATTGAGCGCCGGTGTGATTTTATTGCACGATAACGCAACACCTCACAAGGCCCGCCAAATGTGCGAACTGCTGCAGCGATTCAAGTGGGAGGTTTGGCAACATCCTCCATACAGTCCCGACTTAGCGCCATGCGACTTTCATCTTTTCGGTAAGCTCAAAACGGAACTCAGTGGACAACGATTTCGAAACGATGAGGAGGTGAAAGCGGCTGTCACCGTGTGGTTACAAAACGCTGGAGGAGATTTCTATGCATCCGGAATCGAAAAGTTGGTTGAACGTTCGGATAAATGTTTAGGGTCTCTTGGGGACTATGTGGAAAAGTGAACCTACATTGTATGCTGCTATAGCCATGTTGCTTTTGTATAGGTGGTGTAATAAATGGCCATACCGTGGAAGTGCAACTTACTTTTTGATCTCCCCTTGTATGTCTTCAAAATGTTGGCTACCGTTCGTAGGCATACGGTCTCATGGAGAGGTATTTGTCTTGTTGCTCTCAAGAGTTGCATACACAATCTGTTTCATGGTGCCTCACAAAAAAGTACCAGGGGCATCATATCAGGTCAACGAGGCAGCCAAGCATTGCGACCTCCACACCCAAGTCCAATAGAGATTTGTTGGTCTTTAGATTATATGCCTTGAAATCTTAATTATTGATTCACTATCATAATTTATGGCTTTTTTAAAAAATAATAAATGTAGTTTTAAATTAATAAAAAATTTTTAGGTCACCTAATTTTTAAGCATTAACCCTGTGTAATGAATTAACACAATGCCTATGAAATGATATTAATTGTTGACAAGGAATGATAAAGAATCCCTTCGGTGCACTCAAATTCTGCCAGTGCCTGTTAATGAGCCTTTCTTATTGCTATCTGATTCTGAGCCGGAAACTTAAGCTAACTTTTGATAGTCTGGGAATCATATAGAATTTATTGACCCCGTAACAAGTAAAGGGCTAACAGTTAAATTATGAAAAATGAATGGAGGCCATGAATCTTGGTTCTGTTGATGATTTAGATAAATTGAAATAAAATTGCAAAAAAAGTTGAAATAGTTAGATGTTGGTTTTTACTTTTATCCCTGGCTTCATGAGGAATACAACTGAAAAGAAGCAATGTCTTTTTATATGAGGGTTGGGGCATAAGTCATGACAACTATTTTTTTTATTTTTTATTTTTTTTTTTATTTTTGCGAGAATTCATGTGTGGGTGGAAAACGTGAAATATACAGATGAAAGGACAAGGATTGGACAAAATTTACGGACATTTACCAACACGCCAATATTTTACTCCTCGTATTTATTAAGGTAGTTGACATAACATTACGGGTTTCATGTTCCAGAATCATTATAGTACATGTACTCATTCTAAAGGTTTTCAAAGTAGTCCCCTGCAAAGTTCACAACACGCTGCCAAGGATGTGGGATGCGCCGAATACCATCTGCTTCACCATTTCCTTCACCATGGTGTAAATCTAGTCATCTCCTGTTGCACAGCATTTGCAATGTCCATTCGTGTCCCAACCATTTATCACATAATGATTCCTTTACCTTCTGTAAGAGGTCATAATCAATGGAGAAAAGTTTGGAGAGTATGGTGGGTCATCCAATTCTTCCCATCTCCAGTGCTGCAGTTTCCATTCTACATACTCTGTTTTATGTGGTCTTGCTTAGCAGTTGACTAAGAACTGATTTAACATTTGCTCTCTGTGCAACAGAAAATCACAGAGCCATCTGGTGTTGTGGAAACATTATGAATGCATGACTTCCTTGAGACACATAATGTTTTGTGATACTATCCCTTAGCTCAGAGGAAAATAAATTGTTCCCATGACTTATGTCCTGACCCTCGTAGTAATTTACATTAATATGAATTGGTATTGTATGACATAATAAAGCATGGCATTTCTGAAAAGGAGAAAACAGCCACTTAAATGACATTAAAAAAGGGAAGACAACCGTTAGAAATAAAAACAGTGAAAAAAAATGGCAAAGGTCATTGATATTGTTAAACCTGTTTAAAAAAAAACCCCAAAACATTGAAAGATTGTTAGAAGAAACAAATAAAACAGTGTGGAATAAGGGAAAACTGTAAATTTATAGGGTGTAAATTAAATGTCAGGTACTGTTTAGAAGATCGTTTTCTTGATGAAATAAGATGAAAATGTTCTTGGAATTTTTTTAATAGATGGCATACATTACAAGAAAAATGACTTTGAAATGTGATGATGTCAAGTTTTGTTCACAACAGAAGGGCTAATAACTCTGCTTCTATGCCAACTTTCTCTAGATATCGATCACACTGCTGGATGTAACTAAGTCCTGGATCTCTGAAACCAATAGACATACATCCAAATAAATTGGAACAATTAATAGGCTATATGTTCCCAAAAGCCATCCCATTTTCATGAAGATAACTGGTAAAAAGCCCATGTGTTGTGAACAAAACTTGATGTCATCATATTTCAAAGTCATTTTTCAGAGGAAAGCCATCTATTAAAAAACTTCAAGAACATTTTTGTATTATTTTGTCCTTAGGAAATGATCCTCCAAGTAGCGCTCAACATTTAATATACACCATATCTAACATGAAAGAAAAAGAAAGAAAAAAAACAAACATACAAAATAACAGATAAGGAATAACAAATATAAAAGTAAAACTTTTATGAAATTACAGTGAATTACTATTTTTTTTATATATATGTCTGCAAAAAACGCATTGTTACATGAAAATGAAACCAAGAGTTTTGCTTGGTAAATTTTGAATACCATTGTTGTAGCCATTGGTTTATGGATTTTTTCAAACCTATGAGCATGCTTGTAACAGTGCTGTAGCGACATAACTATCAAAGCACGTGCTGATCTGCTGATTATTGGCAAAAAAACGAATGTGTATTGATTATTATTCAGATAATTAGTCGTGGATGTCTCCATTGGAAGCTCTCATAAGAGAAAGTATTGAACTTGAGCGAAAACGAAAGGCTGAAGAGAGAAAAGTTAAAGACAGGGAAAGGAAAGGGAAAAAAGAGAGAGAGAGACTAACATCCTACAAGAATTTAATAATCTTCATGCCTCGGGAGAAAAATGGATGGTTACCAAGTATATTTTCTTCAAATTTTAAATTTAGTTGCTCGGTTATTCCGGGCGCGGTGGAGGGAGTAATATTTACTATTTAATATATTAATTTACTGTTATGCTTATGTAAATACCTAGACGGGATGGCCTAGTAGTAATTTAAAGAAATAATAAATTAACACTGAGGTATAGAAAGGGGGGTTAGAGAAGATTAAAAGAGTTAATGGATAAATGTTAACACTATAGGAAATTGGCGATGGGTAATAAGATAGTGGAGACAGATTTATAAGTTGACCAGATGTTGAATGTCTGGCTTTTTATATTTCTATTGATCGAATAGAGTAGTCTTGAAGGGGTTGTTTGAAAGGTGGAAGACAGGCAGTTTTTCTTTCTGGTCCGTTGTTCTTTACTTAGTTTCCCCTTATTATATGCAGTTTTATTTTTTCCTTCTAACAATTTTTTTTATTACTGGTTTTAACGATTTCATTGGCTTCTTCGTTTTTTTTGTTGTTGTTTTTTTTTTATTTCAAAATGAAGAGAGGCCTTACAACATTGTAGATTAATTGGTAATTTCATATGCTCTCCTTTTTTTTTTTTTTTTGGATGATTGCTTTTAAATGTCTGTAAGATAGTGCAGTGATGGTTAGTTTACAGTTTCTTCTTCTTCTTTTTATTCAGCCTTAACAAAATTTATCGTGTAACTGAGAAGCGACAGGTAGTGGTGGAGGAAGTAAATAATCACGATGCTAGTTGGAAGGCTCTTTTATGCTGGTGAACTCTTCATTGGATCTAAGAGCTTGTTGAATAGATTAGAAGGTTAAAGATAATTAAATAGGGTGTCTTTATATTTCATAGTGAGGTTAGAAATGTTTAGTTTACTGTTTGAGTAGTATCTCTTTCTGTTGAATCATATACAAGGGCAGACAAATGAAAATGTTCAGAGGGGAGTTCTAGACAAGAGGAAAGGACATACCTGTCATTAATCCTTGGCTCTGGCAACACACTTCTTCCACTGTATCACAATTTGCTATACAAAAATCTTTTGACTGGGACCAAAGCCAATCTTGCACCACTACCTTGACTTCTGCATCTTTCCTTAACGCTCTTTTTTTTTTTTTTATTGGACCAAAAAGATAAAAATCATATGGGATGAGATCAGAAAGGAAGGGTGGATGTTCTAAGGCCTTCCACTCGAAGTCTGCCAAAGTATTCATGGTTTTCTTTGTATCATGTGATCGCACATTGTCGTGGAGGAGGATGATCTCGTGAGACAGGAAGCCATCCCGTTTCTTCTTGATTTGCCATCACAGGGTGTCCAGAGTGTGTTTATAGTTACCGGAGTTAATGGTGTGGCCATTGGGAACAATTCATAAGTGGGCTGCTGTGATCGAAGGAGACTGTCAGCATGACTTTGCTAGCACTTGTCTGTGTGCTTAACTTCAGACATGTTCACTGCACAATTCTGCAGACCAAACTCATTTTTCACTCACTTGGTTCCTTCCATAAACAGCCATTGTTTTTTTATGTATTTTGTCTTCCAACTGCTTTTTTGCTGTCAAAAACTGAAAGAACGCTCATTGTTCATGCTTCCAGCTTTCATTACTGCCCAGGCCGACAACAATTGTTGTAAATGCCCCATTGCTCTTGATTAGGGCTACTAACTTACCATGTGTCTTTCACTGGTGGTGTCCCTGCATGTTGCAATGGGCTTTGAATCATTTTCATTTGACTGATCCTCATAATTTGTGAATATCGTTTTAATGCAATAAGCAATTTATATTAATGAGGTATGAATAAAATATGTCGTTTTCATTGAACATTTGATTAATACCCGGCTTCGCTCAGGTTGGTTGAATATATACTGATTGTTTAGGGTAATCTTATAATAACTAAATTTGATTTTTTTTTGCTAACATTAACTGTACAGGGTTAATACACTCATGGCTTCTCTAGGGTTATTCCCAGGGGAAAAAAACTTCATGAAAAATGTGTGGGTTTTCGCTCATAAAATCTGTGCAACTGTGCTACCAGTCATTAAAACCCTATTCACCCATGGGTGAAAAAGTGTTCTGTAGAACAAACACATAAGCATGCTACAGTTGTCCAAGTGAAAAACAGTCTCCAAATTGATTCCTGATGCTTTTAATGACTGTCCTTACCCTTTGTGGGTCATCATAATATTTCTTTAATTTAAATAATGTTCCATGTAAGAGTGGATTGTTGGTTGTTATTGTTGCTTGTCATATTGTTGTAGGTAGTAGTATTGTTGAATTTATAAATTTAAATATAGGTATATTGTTGCATGAAATATAGATGGTTTTTTTCACTCATAAAATTTGTTTAACGTGAGGAAATCCATGGAAAAGTAGTGTAAACCTTTCCCGGACTCTGTTAAAGGATCATGAAAAATTTGACACCCATTGGTTTTGCGGTTATAAAGATTATCGCAAATACGCACACATACACAGACACAGACAGACAAAGATTGACCTTTATTTTAAGCATTCTTGACATACATTGAATGAAAAAATGGGAGTAGAAAAAAGGTAAAAAGAGGCAATAAATACGGGGATTGACTATACTAGTGTAAATAGGGGCCTATTTTTTTTTTTTTTTATTAATTGATGTTTTTGATTGGTTCCAAGGATTTGAGACTTTTCATGTGAATTTCTATGTAAAAGCTTAACTTTTGTTGAAATTTGATAACATTTTTAGAAATTTTGATACAATAAATGGTTGATTTTCAACGTATTTGTACAAAACCGTTCTGTTCCACACAGTAATAGCTAATGGGGAAGAATGTATAACATTTCTCAAGCAAAACACCAGATGGCGAATTATACTACCCATCCTAAAGCAGCCATTTTTAATGTTAACCTACGGGGAAAACGGCGGTTTTAATTGAATTTTTTTTTTTAAGTACGAGGGGAAACAATTCGGTTTTCAAAGATTTATTAAAATTCAATAATACATGAAAATTGTTAAAAAAAAAAAATTGTTTAAGGGCCAGATGGATTTTCTTATGAAAATTCGCATAAAAATACCGCTTTTTTTTAAACATCATTTTGCTGAGCTACATAATTTATTAATTCCGTAAAAATGTTTAGCCTGGCATTTTTTAATTTGAGAAAGCAATAGCTATTGCAAATTGTTAAATTTTCACTTCTGTTAAAAATTTTATTACAAATTTATTTTAAAAATTCATTTTAATTAAAAATAAGAACTTGTGAAAAAGTGATAGATATCAATAAAGATAGTGAGACATTTAATATTTTTAACATCACCATTTTTATTAATTCAGAACAAAAAATTGTAGTTTCTCCCATAGGTTAACATTAAAAAATTGCTGCCTTAGGGTGGATAGTACAATCTGCCATCTGGTGTCTTCTGATGTCTAAATTCTTCCCCATTGATAACATTACTGTAAGTATTCTATTATAATGCGATGTCTTGTGTAATGCAATCCCTCTTTCAGAGCCCAAAAAAGATAACAGTAAAATTTTTTACCCTCTTGTATAATGCGATCCCCATTTTTTGACTCATTGCTAACTTATGAGAAATAAAATATGCAATATGATACAGAAAAATCTGTATTTTAAAAATGCATAACCTAGATCTTTATGATTAAAAACCTTCAAAATCCAATTCATTATCATCTGATTCTTCAAAAAGTTCCTTAATACAGTACAGATGTGGTTTATTAAAAAATAATAAAGGTTTAATTTTGAGAAAGACAAAAACGATACAATTACAGTAAATGACAAGTACTTTTATTGTATTTTCATTAGTTGAAATTATTACAGTACATATTTGTATTCATGCATTAAGTACTGTAATAAATATTCAATTTGACAATTTCAGGAGATGAACGCAGTAGCTGTTGAAAAGCTTTACTGGTCGAAAATTTATTTCACGTTCCACCTTTAATGTCACAAATTTATTTAATGTGATGCTAGTGTTCAATTATTATCAATAAACGGTGGCAAGAGAAGTTATAATAAATGAAACGTGATTGCAGTGATTTTTTGCGAATAGCATCACCATTTTATTTTTGAGAATTCACATTAGCATTAGCTTTTGGAGACGAAAAATTGAGAAAAAAGGGAATTAATGTACAATATAATACCTGTAATGCACCAGTATATTAAATATTAATGGTGGTTTCGTTTGAAATTTGTCAGATTGAAGTTCATTTGAAATCCCCCCCCCCCCTGTTGGGTTAGCTTTTGGTGATGCAAAAGTGGATGGAACATTGAGAAAAAAAGCAAATTAATATAATGTATACTGTGGTATGTACTGTAAAGTACCAGTATATTCAATATTATACACCAGTTTCGTTTGACCCCTCCTCTTCGTTCATTTGTTGTAGTGCTAATTTTTCCCTCTTGGTGAAATGTGGTCTCTCAAATTTAGGTTCTTTTTCAGGTCATAATTTTTCGCATTATAGTAGAATACTTATCGTAACTTCAATTAACTTACGTGGTGCCCACTGTGTTTTGTTGTTGTTATAATTTTTTTGGTCACAGAAATCAGTTTTAGTTTTATCTTTTTGATTTATCCACATTTCAAATATACGTTTGTGAATATGTGTTTGGATTTCTCTTTAGGTTCATCAGAGGGTTGAAGAATGCCGTAAAGCTCTTGATGTTCTTATTGCCATTAACAAAGGAGAGTTTGTAAATAATATTGCTGAAACAAATTTCTCTCCTTCTCATTTTGAAGTAAGTTGTTTTTCATTATTATTGCATCCTGCTATGTCAGAACAGTAATTAGAAATTTAGTTTGGATACATTCCAATACGTATGTCATCAAATCTTGTTAATTTGACCACCCATTCTCATGAGCTAGTCATCATAGATTTTGTCCTCTTTAAAGACTACTTAAATCACATCACAAGCTAATCGCTCACTTCAACAGTAGACAATAATGTAGAAACACTTTAGTAATAGAATATGAAGAAATAATAAACGTTTACGGAGAACGCTTCAGCAATTGAGGCTCACTCCGTTTAACATTATGTAGGAATGCTTACAAATTAAAGAACTTTTATTTATTCAAATATATAAAGAATAACTACACTCTCCATTTAACTTTTCAGTTCTTCAATTTATTCGTTTAATTTCTTTTTTTATGTTGTTTACTTAAATAGTAATTTACAATTCAGTTTTCATATTTATATATTTTCTCTATTAAAAAGTGTTTAAAATGTAGATTAAGTCTAGGTATCCACGTGTGATGTCTTGTTGCTATAACATGAAAATGTGCTCTTTTTATCTGCTTTGGCGGTAAAACATTCTTGTGGTTTTTTGGGGTTTTTTTGGGTTTTTTTGTTTTTTGTTTTTATTTATTTTTTTATTTTTATTTTATTTTAATAATTTTTTGTTGCATAGAACACAGTGAAAATTTTATGGCTTCAAAACTGCAGTAATTTTTAATTAAGTAGCTTCGAAGAGATTTATTTTAAAATATGTATTACATATGATTTGGATAATAATTAATTGAAACTCTACCTTTCATTTATTGTTTCTGATCGTAGAATATCATGGATGTTTCAAGAATTGTTATGGGTGGGCATTCATTTGGAGGATCTACAGTCATTCAAACAATGACGGTTGATGCCAGATTTTGGTAAGTAAAATTAGCAAATTAAAAAATAAGATTTGTCCTTAACAACAGGATGTCCCATTTAACCTGGCAAATCAAAATAACTTGAAAAATATGCATCATATAAAAAAAATAAAAAATGGGTTTAATATTTTTAAAAAAAGCTATCCAGTGATGTCAAACTCTTGACCTTCCCCTGTGAATGGGGCGAGGGCAATTTTCAAATTTCAAATGGGAACCCCCATTTTTTATTGCAGATTCAGATTCTATGCTAAAAAGTACATAAGTTTTGTCTGAAGTATTTTTTTTGATTCCTGATAGATGGCGCTGTTATCACACAAAATAGGATTTTTTGCAATTCTCGAGAAATTCAGTTTGGATTGAAAAATAAAAAAAAACTACCTGTTTAATGTTTTTAAAAGATGTATCAAGTGATATGTTTTTGTTGCCTTGGGGTGCTTGATTTAGATGAGCCCCCTTGCCTCTCACCATTCAATTAAATTAAATGCTCAAAATGATCACCTCGAACTTCAATGCACTTGTTGATTGGTGCTTCAAATGCCTGTACATATATCAAAAGCATGTCTGGTATAATTGCGGCGCAAGTATCCGTCATTCGTTACATCATGTTTTTACGAGTTGTATGTGTTTCTTTATAAATGGCATCTTTTAAATAACCCTGCGAGAAAAAATCTGCCATTCTGGCTGGCCAGTGCACCGTTTCTCCTCTAGCAATCCAGCGATTATTGTAACCCCAATCTATTACCTCGCATGCTACTAACGAATATTATGCTGGACAACTATCATGTTGAAACCACATGTTCTGTCATACTTCCAAGCACAGGTCTTCAAGCCAATTGTGGTAGTTCGTCTTCAAGAATGGTAGTTCAAATTGTTCGGTATTTGTTACCATTCAAATTACCAGTCAATCGCCATATGGTCTGATAAGTTTCTCACCAAAATTATTCCACACCAATACATTAACCGATCAAGGATACTTATGGTTTACTTCACGAATCCAGTATGGGTTTTCTGCGCTCCAATAATGTTATGGCGGTTAACCTCACTGTGGTTCTTAAATGTTGATTCATCAGAGAATAGTACGCAAGCAAAAAAGATCTGGCTCATTTGTATTTGGTCAATTGCCCTTTGACAAAATGTTAGTTGTCATTTAGTTCCTGAAGCAAGGACACATGTTACTGATGAAATGGCAATGTCAGCATTCTCCAAACACTCGTATGAGAAATTCCTGATTGGTGCGATATTTCTCAGATGCTCCTAGCCACTGCAGGTAGTACTGCTATTTGATTTATTAGCTGCACGCATTCTTTTCTTCGGCTGTACACTTCCATCAGTAGAAAACTTTTTAACAACTCTAACAAAAGAAGAACGTGATCGTACTCTTTCAGGAAAATGCTCAGCATACAAATTGACAGCATTGTCGAAATTTCTCCTACATTCGCCATAAATGAAAATCATTTCAATTTTTTCTTAAACATACATAATCTTTGATGCAAAGTTAAAAGAGAATGACAGTGACATGGAACACTTTTCAAAAATTGACTAATCACCTCTCCTAGTTTGAAAGGTAAGTGTCTAATAATTATCGGACCATCTTCTGAAGTACAATAGGCACAGATCATGGAGAGATGCCACCAACAAATTAATTATGAAAAATCTTATTTTGTGCGATTACAGCGCCATCTATCAAGAATCAAAAATAAATGTTTCGGACAAAACTTATGTATTTGTTAGTGTAGATTCCAAATCTGCAATAAAAAATGGGGGTTCGCATTTGAAATTTCAAAGTTGCCCCCCTCCCCCTCTCCACCCCTTGTTTGGTATCATTGGTTAAACACGTATTTTTTTTTTTATTTTTTTTGTATGATGCATATTTTTCAAGTTATGAGGGGACCAACCCTCATATTATGTTATGTGTATATTTTTGGTTTATTATACTACAATAAAATTTTATTGTGACTAGGTATTTTTGAAAACTTAGCAAAACTCTAATGTCATATTAAACAAAACATTCATTGAACAAGCGAAACATCAATCAGTGAAACGCCCAGCTTCACCATAGCATTTTGCCTGCAATGATCAGATTTTTGCTGTGTTTAAGATTTATAAATTTATGATTTGCTTTATTATGTTTTCAGTATTAAAAATTATTTACTGTATATATAAATTCAACATCAATTCCTATACTGGTTTTCAGCATAGGAGTTGCTTTGGATCCATGGATGTTTCCAATCAAAGATGAAAGACGTTGTTTTATAGACAAGAAACAGCCCATGTTATTTATAAACACAGAAACATTCCAAACGGCCAAAAGCAGCGAAGTCTTACAGCGTTTATTTTCCAACGAGATCGATCGAAAAGTTGTAACAGTAAGGTCTGTAGCATTTAGATGTTTTTTTTATTTTTAAAAAAGTTACCTTCAAATGATTTTTTTCTTTTTAATCATAGACATTTATCATAGTTTTTTGCCATCTGGACTTTGAATTTATGTATCAGATCTTAATTTAGAAGTGGTTGACATTGAATTTGTCCCATTCAGATGGAAGTGATCGATAGAATGGTAATTAAGCATGAGTCTAGCAAATCATTCATTTTTCAAATTAGCCACCCCATGAGGTATTTTGATATGGTTAAATGGTGGAAAATACCCTCTTTATCAGTCAATATGACCTAAACTGAAAAAAAAAAATGAATGGGACAAATTTGTAATTATCAAAATGTGAATGTTTATTCTTGGGATCAAAAATACAAGGGGTGTTCAAAAAAGACTGAAACTGAATTCGGTTTTAATGGTAAACTGCTTATTTGGGGTCAATGGACATTTGGTCTCCACTCATGAGAATACATTTGGCTAAAGTTTCTGATATTTTGCAAACACATGGTGTATACCATTCTTTGCCTTGTTCTTGAGTATCACCCCTGCTTTTTAAATAAAGGCTGCAGAATCGGGAATCTATGCAGGGTAAAATTTCAGGCTTGGTCACAAGAGTCCAAATTAAGAAGGGTGTGGGGCACATTTAATGTTTTTGCTTGCTAGTTGGGTTTTGTTCATAACATCCAGCCATGTATTATAATGATGAAGATGTCAACCACTTGGATAGAACACAACAGTTTTTTTGTGCTGATTTATTAGTCTTGGATTTTTTTTTTTTGTAAGTATCTAAGGTGATTGCTTGGATTGTCTGCCTTCCACATCTTAAGTCGTGTAACCAAGATTAATGACCAGGATTATGAACTCCAGAAAATAGTCTCTGCTCTCAGCAAGTTGCTGTGGCATCTGCAAACTGGATAATGGACTTTGACTCTCATCTGGGTTTTTTTTTCAGGAATCAGTAACAGTGTAATTCACTGAACATATGATGCATGTAGAGATGATCATGCAGAAATGTGACCATACTACCTGTATTGATGCCAAAAGTGACAGAATTCCACACAATTATTTACCTTTCTTCACATAATTGCAGCAACTGGATTAATGAATATCTCTTTGACTGTATGGCAAAGTACAGTTTTGCATATCCACATCAAAATTTTTGCATACCTCACTCTTCATATACAATGGGAAATTTGCATATCCATAGTTTGTCCAGATCTATTCTTATATAGTTTCCCCTTTTCGCTTGCTATTTTTTAGGGAATTTTTCTTGCTCTGTTAATGTGGTAAAATGAAGTAAACAATATCAGTAGCATTTTCCGTCATAGAACGTGATCCGGAAATGATGCATTTAAGCGCTGGTGATGAAGAAACATGTGAAAGGTGAAAGAAAATCAGGCCAAAGATTAGTTAACAAAATTTTTATTGAGAGCTGTTTTACAGCACATACTCAAATTTCTTCAACCCAGGAGTTCTGGCAGTTCTGGTCAGGACCACATCCCATCTGCTAGCACTGAAAGATCCACTTTTGCAAAGTTGGCGTGCACATGCTCAAATGTTTATTGATTTGGCACTTGTCTCGTTGGGAATTGTTTCCCGTACAACCTCTGTCATTTCGCTGTCTCTTCGTTTGTAAAGCGATGCATGCTGTTGTAAATCCCAGTGGGGAAATGATGCCTTTACTCCCAGACGTCACTGAATGCAGCGCTTAAACACGTCATTTCCAGACACACATTCTATGATGGAAACATGCTTGTTTTGGTCCCCTCTACCACCCATTAAAATTTTCCCTGATTTTTTCCGAACACCCTGTATAATAACACAGACGTAGAATTTTGACCAAACATTGAGCATTGACCATTTTGGCTATGTTCCTGAATAGATATATTCTACTATGACTTTTACTTACTTTTGATACTCTATCCGAATCTGAAGTCAAAATTAAAAAAAAAAAAAAATTGGCAACGGGACGACCAACTTCACAAATAGAGTAATGGTGTTTTTAATTGATTTGTGGTTTTAACACATTCTCAACTGTTTTTTTGCTGTATTTACTTTCATTTGACTGTTTCACACATGCATTTTGCACATCTATTTTTGTTATTTAAATAGTTATTACCATGTTTGTAAGTTTTAAAGTAAGTTTAAAATTTTTTTCTTGTTATAGAGGAACTGTTCATCAAAATCAATCGGACACACCATTTCTAACTCAGAGAAAACTTGTTCGGCGTTTTCTGGGTGCTTATTCAAGACTTGATCCTGAATTAGCAACTACAATTAATCATGTACTTATGTTAGAATTTTTATGGAAACATCTAGGTAAGTAAATAATAAATCAATTTATATAAATATACCTTTTCTCCTTCTTTATTAAGTCCCTGCATAAGATAGACTGTGGCAATTGAAAAATGAATACCCAGAAAGAGTGATGTCACATTGCCGATTTTACATAGAAGTTGAAAGCATCATTTTCATATGATCAAATTTTCACGATTGTGGAGTGACCCATTTTCAATACATTTCAGTGTATCAGGTTTATAAAAGAGCCTGCCATGGCTTTATAAAACCAAATACCAACGTTTGTTTAGATTGTCCAGTACTACAACCCCTGGCAATAAGTTTGCCATAGATGTCTTCAATTCTGCAATGCGTGATACATTTATGGATATTGCATAAATCAATACAGTAGAATTCTGCTATTACGAATCGGCTGAAGGACAAAAAATTTTTCATAATAGCCGAGTTTCGTATTAACCAGGAAGAGGAAAAAATATGGAAACATGTACACAATTTTTACTGATAAATTACATTATTTGATTGTACAGTATTTGCAGTAGTCTATTACAGTACAGAGAATAAATTTTAATCTGTTGATGAATGAACATATTCTAAAATTGACATCTGTTTTTTATGATGTTTAGTGATTTTCCTCTTAATAACTTTATTAGTTATTAATTTTGAAATATGCATGGCTAAATGTCTCTTCAGAAGAGAACACCAACTGATAAAATCCACGCCACCATCAAGTTGCTGCACTTCATCGGGCAAAAGGATGTCCTATAGGTATCTCATGATTTTTGGCACTTCAGTGTAAATAACCAGAGCAAAAACAAAATGCTGTTTTTAAATGGCTCTGCAAGTTCCCCCTGAAGGTATGAGAATACCAAAGTGATAAAACTTAAAGTCATTTTTACAGAATCTTGATTTTATAATATATAATTTACATGTAATTTCTTTTATAATACGGAGGGTGGTAGGAATGAAGATGAACGATTTTGGAAGGTTTTGATAGGAGCACCCTACTATTTCAAGGTGGCTAGTTTGAAAATTTCTTTGCACACGCTTCCTGTGAAGTGTTCTGAAAGTTAGATTGCTGAAAAGAAAACATGCCTTTCCCAAAATTAGACCCATAATAAAAGCAAAGTTCAGCAGCTTTTACAAATGAAATGGCCAACTTCACAAATAATTTGTCAACTAAAACGTTCAACTCAGACGGTGAGCGCAGGAACAATATCCAAGCTGAGAAAAGAAGCTAAGTAACCACAGTACCAGCAATGAAGAAAAGATGCAAAGTTGTACATCATTTTGGGGTGAGTGCTTGTAAGTTAAAATGCCTCAGGAACATGCTAAAATCTGCAAGCCCACCATGCCAAAGAAGTATGGCCAGACTGCTGAACCTTCCTAGCCCGACAATCAGGTATCATATTTCGAATACAGTCAATTTCGTATTGAGAAAAAAAAAATCAAGTTCTCATGGTATCTAAGCAGCCAATATTGAGAAGAGGTGCCAGAGATAATTGCCATTGTACTGAAAAACATTATTACCACCGACGAGGCATGGGCTGCAGGGAACAGACAAGAATTTTTTTTACGGTACACGTAGGAAACCAAGGCCTTGAACGACTGTCAAAAAAAAAACCGTCACAGTGCAAAGCCATCATGGTGTGAGGAGGGATTTCGTATAATGGCAAAACGCATTATTATTATATCAACAAAGTTATCAAACCGTTTGTGGACACTGATACTCGAAAGTTATATCCGAAAGGCAATCACATTCTCCATCAAGATTCTGCTCCTGCAGCCCAAAAAACTCTTGACTTCTTGGAAAAAAGAAAAGTGAAGTACATTCACCCCCGACAAATGGATGCCCCAATCTCCAGATGCAGCCCCCATGGACTGTTTTGGTTGGGGTTACTTAAAACAGAAAATGTGGGGTCGCAAAGTGACAAGTCTAAATGGGCTTAAAAAGTCTCTTTTCAATGAGCAGAAGAAAATGTCTCAGGAACGTACCGTATTAATAAATCTCAGGATTCATGGAAAAAATATTGTTGGCAAATCTATAGTAACCAGGGAAAACAAATCGATTAGTGTTATTACTCTGTCTTGTGCCAATAAATTACAATAAATTTTCAAAATCATTCATCTTCATTCCTACCCACCCTCTGTAACTGCTAAATTATTTAAACTGTCTTTAATAAGGCTTTTGTTTATTTAAATTTTATTCACGTAGCTTGCTCATTATAATTTATTTGGTTAATAAATTTTTCATTAATGCTGTCTTACTACTGTACCCTGATAATTTCATGTTTTTGGTTATAGATCTTCCTGTTAGCAAGACTTATGAAAAATTCTTAGAAGACAATTCACAACATCTAGTTTATGGTATTGTTGTCAAAAGCAACTTGTAAGACATCCATCCAAAAATTCCATATGCTATTTAAATAGTTTCAAATCTTGATCAAATGTTTTGATAAAAAACTTTTTTTTAATAGTTCCCTAACGGAGATTTTAATGTTCAAATGCCTTCTTTTTTGAGTTCATTTTGTTTTTCATTTAAGATATTTACGGATTCAGCATTTGAAAAATAGATTTATGTTAAATAATGTTAATACAGTGTATGGCATAGAAATAGATATATTTGTGGTTGGCATATTTTTTATGTTCTAATGTCTATATTCTGTTTGAAGATTATGTATTGGGCTGTGAAAATATTGAAATGGGCATTGGTAAAAAGCGTTCTACTGGATGCAATTGTAAGTAGACATTAACTGGTCACACAGTGCTATCATATCAGAAAGAGGACTGAGGTGTATTAGAGTTGATGGGAGATTAGTTCAATATTTACTTTGTATATGAATTATTTGCTATTTTTAATTTTTATTACCATACATGAGAATAATATTTTAAATATAGAATTGTGTAATACAATATCAAGAGGTATAAATGTTGCTATTAAGATTCAAATAGTAGGATTGAATATATTTTATATGAAATGTAAATAAGTGCTTTAAATAATCAGTGTTGTGAAGGATTTCATATACATGTACTTAAAAAATTAAACAAACAAACAAACAAACAAATAAATAAATAAATAACAAATGTCCAATATAAAGCAATACAAATGGTTTTTAATAAACGGCTGATGCATTTCAAAGCTAACTTTATCAGCATAGCCGGAATACAAAATAAAGAAGCAGTATGTATTACTGGGTGTTCCTGCATGAAAGGCAATATTTTTGTGTGCGTATAGAATGAGTTAGTTTAAGTCAAAAAGTTTATATAAACATGTAGTCTTTTATTAATGGTTTCCGAGATACAGCTAAGTTTGGTTGTGGTTTGCCACAATTTTATATTTAAACTATATTAGGTATTAGGCAACACAACTTCATTTGTTAACAACCCAAAAGTTGAATTTCAATGCATGCAATTCCTGCACTTTTGGTCATGATTTGCTGTGCAATATGGCATCTTTGTGCAGACGACTTTAGTGTGACGTTACGAGACAACTGTATGTAGACTGTATTTTTATAAACCTGAATTTTAACCAATCCCACAGAGTAGACATCTAAGGGAGTTAGTTCGGGTGATCTTAGATGGCCAGCTAACTGTTCCACAGCTCCTAACCCACCGATTAGGAAAAACTGCATTTAAATGTTAATTTCAAAAAGCTGTATCTCAGAAACAATTAATAAAAGACTACATGTTTATATAAACTTTTTGGTTTACAATAACTCATTCTATACACACACAAAATATTGTTCTTTCCTCCCAGGACATACTTTGTTGTGGAAAATAAGTATTGGTGTCAATCATGATTGGTTAATCATACCAGCTCAGAAATAATATTCAAAATTATTTCATTGTTATTTCATTGTAATTGGCTGTTAAGGATCTTGCTATTGTTTTCTTGTTTTCTCTTGAAAATTTTGATATTCTCTGGCCATTTGATTGGTCCTCTGCCGTTTGGTCCTCGAGACTTGGTCGGCAGGGGCCCCTGCTAGCAGGGTCCCCAACTCAACAAGGTCATTTGATTGTCCTTTGGTCGCTGGAAAACTTCTATACACCCCTGATGTGGTGTTTATGGCAAATTAGTTGTTCAGCGAATGCAGATTTCCCATCTCTATTAGTAAGAGAGTGCTATACTCCTTAAACTAAATTGGTCGAAACATCATCTTTTAAAGGAAAAATGTCACGGAAATCACATTCTTTTATGTTGTAAGTGCGAAACAATCATTGTAACACCGAAAAAGTGGTGGGAAATTATAAATGTCACAAGTGCAAAATAACCTAAGTTGAGGACCCACTGCATAGAAATCTTTGCAAAGTCATTCTGATATAAAAGCTTTCACGAGAATTGCAGCAGAGCTTATAAACGCCACTCGTCTTTATTTGTTACTCTTATAAACATACTCTGGCACATTGGATTGATTCAGCAATCTTCCACAGCTTTTGTTTGTCCGATAGTTTGTTAGACATTTGTTGTTTATTTGTTCATCTCCGCAGCAATACGAGATCATCATTAAAGTAGGTGTTCAGTGAAGCAGATTTGATATATATAAACATTTAAGACAAATTAAATGTTAATGAACAAATTAATTTTTAATTATCTTGGGAGTAATCTCCAGAAATGAAATAAGTTCTCCAGTTTTAAGTACATTGTTTTTTATGCTAATAAAAGTTGTTTTGATGATTTTCTACATCATGTGCATTTAAAATAAAAGCATTTAAATATTATTTCTTCTTTTATTTTATTTTATTTATTTATTATTTTTTTTTATATATCAAAAATCATCTCATATTTTGTTTTCATATAGTTCATCCATTTATTCATGTAATAACTCTGCATTTACAACAAATTTTTTGACTCAACACATCCATGATTTTGGTTTTGCTTAAATGACATTGATTAAAATTTAATATTTAATGTTTATATAAATTTAGCTTCAATCAATTTAAAAATTTGTTTCACTAACAATGGCAAAAAGATATCTTGAATGATAAAAATACCATTATATAAGCATGTATCATAGGGCTGTGCCTTCGGGATGAATCTTGATGATTTCAAATTTTTATAATAACCTTAAAGTGGTCATATCTCTAATATCATAAACTGTATTTAATGCATACGAATGCAGGGTCATGTCCATGATTCTTAAGAGGAGTTGTGATTCTGAAAAGGGGGGTATTCTGTAATATTTTATAATTTCCTACAATATACAGTAAAAGCTTGTTATAACGAATCCAGTTCTAATGACATTCCAGATATTATGAAGTAATTTTGCAGAATGGTCAGCAACATAGGGTTTCCTGTACTATTGTGATCCATTATAACAAACAAAAATATCAGTTATAACCAAGTTTTTCTCTACTTTCAACATTGCACAATATTGCTCTTATCATTTTTTTTGTTTATGAAGGGATTTTGAAAGGTGCTCAGTTAAGCCCAGTGATTAGCTATTGGCCAAAAACAACAGCCAATCATTGCTATTTCTTCCGGCCGGGAGGGCTAGGGCGTAGGCTTTCTAGTTCTCGAGTCCACCTGGTCGTGGGTTGGAATCCCGCCGTGGGCATGGATGTTTGTGTTTGTCCCAGGCTGCGTACAGATAAAACTTGTGTAAAAGATGCAAAATGATCTTAGTATTGATGCCAAAAATTCTAATAAACCAACCAACCATTTCTTCTGCCCAGTCTTAAATAGTGTAGCTTGCAGTGTGCTTATTCTCTTGCAGTCTGCATTTAAGATGGAATCAAAAAACGACGTTTGTTTTCGCTACAAACTAAACTGACCATAATCCAGGCAGTGGATAAGCTTGGATTCTAAAAAATCATTAGTGGCCAAGGATTTTGGAAATTTCATTGTCTTCATTATCAATGATAATTTCTTGGCGAATGAAAATCGAAGAAGAAGCGGAAAACATCAAAAGTTTGAAGAGAATAAAAACTAGACATCTGGGGCGTCCAGATTTAGAAGAACCTCTTTACAAATGGTTTCTTCAAGCTCACCAGTAGAATATCCCCAGTGGACCTAAGCTGCATGAAAAAGCCAGCAAATTTGCAAAACAGCTGAACATAGAAAATTTCAGCTGCTCTACTAGATGGCTACAATGCAGTAAAATTAAGGAATGTCTTACATTGTACATGTATATATGTTAACTTAATGGAAGAGGTTGGAATTTAGAGATATGAAAATGGGGGAGGGTTCTTATAACGAAATAAAATCTATAGTCTCTTGAACTTTGTTATAACAAGCTTTTACTATACAATATAATTTCCTGTACATGAATTCTAAATGGAAGGAGTTGATTTTCTTTGGTCACTAGCTGGCATCTGGTAAAGATTAATGTATTACATTGCTGTGATTTTTGTACAGAGCCTCAGGAATTTGGAGTTTTGCTATGTTTTTTTGATGCCATATGATCCAAAGTGATGATCTAAGTTTGGTGGCAGTTGATTCATTGATTCTTTGGATCTTCCTATACATGTGTAATCCATGTTTTCATTAGCATATTCCACTCTATTCTCCAGTGGGTGGATCCCTTCTCCAATTCCTGCTAACTCTGTTGAATTTGTTTGCTAATAGCTAGTTGTTGTAGACTATAGACTATTTCCAGACGGATTCATTGGTGATGTGATCGCTACACGATATTCCCCCTGCCATAGACAATGCATTCCAAATACCTTGACTTTGTCTGATCCATAAAGGAGGACTGGAAGGATCATTTTCCGAAAGAGGCAAATTTAAGGAGATGCTGGTCCTCTTCCATAAGCACCATTTGAAGGAGGCAAACGCTGCATATCTTGTCATGATTCTGCTGTGGATTTCTGTTGTGATGACACTCCTGTTGTACTAGTGATCCTAGGTACTGAAAACCACAGCTGCTTGGTCTGGATATCTTTGAAGTTCTCAGTTGCTAACACCTGATCCTGATTAATTTTTTTTAGGCCAGATGAATGAGGAATATGGACAATTTCACAAAGATGTCTGTGGCCTTGTATTAGTGTCTGTTAAAATGGCACTGTCATTGGCAAACATGAGGTTAGTCACAAAGCAGTCCGTGTCAATGCTGGATGGATCTGTGTCACACTGTATTTTCCTTATGACATCATTGATTATAATGTTGAAAAGCAGCAGAGAGGCCACAGATCTTTGACAAATTCCAGTCTGAATGGCGAATGCTTCTGATAGGTCATTCCAGGTTTACACTCACAAATTGGATCTTGTACCTGGTTTGGATAATGACTGGATAAAGCATGATGATTTTCCTTGGTCCTTAACATGTGCTTAATCTCTAATATTCTCCACAATGCAGATCAGTGAATACACTTGTGCATTTGAACACAGATATGGAACGATAAGCTCCCAATCCTCCACTGTGGATATGGCCTTGTAGCTATTAAAATGTAACAAATTAAATGGCATAGGAATTTATTCTGACTTTAATTGCTAACAAAAACTAATCACTACAGGTTAACTCTGTCAACTCAAATCCAGGGGACCAGGTTTAAAGTTTGACTTATCAGAAGTTCGGCTTAAGCATTTGAATGAAAACAAGGCTCTTGGATACAGCCGAACCCACATATAAAAAATCCGGATAAAAGACTACTCCGCTTATAATAACCACATTTCCTTTTTCTAAGATTTATGGCCGTCATTCAAAAAAATATTCATTTGCCTCAATGGTAATCATCAATGGATGCTGATGAAGGTATTATAATGTATCATAGGGAATATTTATGTATGGAAAAAATGTTCCACGTGTATGAATATGGGATGATGCTTTGTCATGTTTTGTTTTAAATGAATGAAACTTGTGGAAATTGGAATAATCCCATGAATTCTTATGTGAATTTGACTGTACTAAAAAAATAAGGTTTTTTTTACGGTTCAAAAACTTTAAAAACTCTGGTTTGACTTATATGGTATTAAATAAAGTCTTTTTAATTTAACAGGTGAAATTTCCATTAATTAATGCTTCAGGGGATGGGACCAAGAGTTTAGTTCGACTAACCGGGAGTTCAACGTATCAGAATTTGAGTTATTCGGGTTAACCTGCATTAGAACATGGAATTATATTAATGCATGATAAAAATTTAAAGTTGTTTCCGTACAAAATACAGTTGAAATTATGCAGACCCAGGCAAATGCTTGGTTTTCTGGTGCTTTTGGTCAGCTCTAATATACCTAGATAAACTTCAGAATGCAAATTTTCTCTTTAGAGTTTTTATAAATTTGTATAATAAAATTATATTACTATGCCTATAACAGGTTAAAATATTTTTCAAAACATGTTGACTTTATTTGTCAATTGAAATTGTACATAAAATTCTACATACAAAAAGAAATGCAATTTTGAAATAATAAATGTGAGTAATTTCATTAAAAAAAAAGTTAAGATTTAAAAGATTGTTGATTAAAAAGACATTTTTAGTTTATGATAATTTATCACTATTTTTATTATTGCACACTGGATGTGCAAAGATTTGCAATGCATGGTATCTGTGAAGACTATATTGTATGTTGTCAATAAAAGTATTTAAAATAATGTATTTTGGTAAAATGATATTGTGAGTTCACTTGAACTGTGTTAAGCATATTTTAATTTGATTGAATATTTATAATAGATGAATAAATGATGTTTGATATCAGAGGCACAGCCAGGGTTTGCTCAGAAATGGGGGGGGGGGGGGGTATTATAGATTTCTGCACAATTCTTTATTTTCCCAAGCTGAAGTTTATGCAGGGGATATTATAGATTCTTAGTGGCAAAATTAAAATTCTTGAAGGGCAAAGCCTTAAGGGTGATGGCTTAAACTGTTTTGCCTCCTATCTGATTGTGCCCCTGTTTATTAATTGCTCAAATATATAGTCATAATTTATTTTCATTATAAAACATTACTGTTAATGATGAAAATTTATTAAATTAAAGGTAAATTCTATGGAAAAATTTGACTACTATTTTTTAATCATAACATTAATCAAAGGTATTGAGTATGAAAATAGGTTTTTGCCTGTTGTAAATATAAATTAGAGTAATTTATTTAAACAAATAAGTATAAAATCATTTTATTCAAAGTACACCCCCTTGGAAGCAGCAACTTTCTCCTATCTTTAAGGTAGTAAACGAATTCCTTGAAGAACAATATCAGGTATTTTTGACTCGATCCATTCATTAAGCCATTTTTTGATACCTAAATAAGAAGTGAACCGCTCTGCAGAAAGGGCTGACTGCATCGACCAAAATAAATGGACATCCAGAGCAATAATCTGGTGAATATGGCAGATATTTCCCAATTCAATCTTTCTAAGTATTTTTGCAACATAATGCCTAGCAGTGTCATGTAGCAGAATAAACTTGTCGTGTCAGTCTGTTCGTTTCTCTTTTAAATCTTCTGTCAAACGTATTAACTGCAGTTGGTAACAATCCCCGGTGATGGTTTCGGGTGGTAAATAATGTCCTTCTGATTCCATCAAATGCATAACATAATTTCGTCATATTCACCACTTTGAAATCGCCGAAACCACTCTTTATAGATTGTACTTGATGGAGCATGATCTCCGTAAATATCGCCAAGCATTCGATGCAATTCAGCAGCACTTTTCTTCAGAATATAGTAATGGATTAACACTTCCTGCAAATGCTGCTTTGTTGGAGTAAATGTTGCCATTTTCTCTGAAGAAAAAAATGATGTTTACGGTTCAAACGAATGTTTACTACTGAGATTCAAAGCTCACAAATCTTTAAAACACAAGTATAGCCATTCCATCAAACATGAAACCATTAGCAATATTTTTCTTTAAAGGGCAGAAAGTTATTCCCATAACCCAATAATTAGTTGTATCTCAATGAAATTTATTTGTTTTTTACCTAATATTTCATTAAGAAAAATGTGCCAGAATATTGAAAATTTACTCTCTAGTCTTCCCCTCCCTGCTCTTGAAAAAATGAGCGAAACTTGATTAATTTCCTGCTGCGAGAGCCTGCCAGGAATCTTGTCACCAAGAGAAGCACTTTTGATTCTAGTCTATGTATTCCAAGTTTTTGCTAACGTGTTTTTCATGCATTCAAACTGTTCAGTGACTGGATGTGTAAAAACACAAATTGATAGAAACTTCAGCTCTGCAATTCATGATTCCAAAGCTCCTTTGCACTCCTTGTTACCTTGTGATATCGTTACAACCAGAAAAATGGCATTCATCTTGATTGCAGGGGGAGGATGAAAGATTTTTAATATTGAGTTTGAATTGAACATTTTTTATATGTTAAGTTATTATTGATACCTTCATCTTTTGTTTTAAGCAAAGTTGAATGTGACTATAGAATTTACCTTTCAATATGACTTTTTTTTGTATATTGTAAAACAGTTTTAAATTTTATAATTTTTACTATTAAATAATTATTTGGAATGTCCCTTTACTATGCACTCAGTTGTAATTACTTATATGATTCCTATATGTGAATGTATGTACTACAGTAATAACAACTAGACTATTTCAAATGCATCAAAAAAAATTGAATGTCATTTACTTGAAAAAAAAAAAAGAAGAATATACTTGAAAATATGATTATACTCAAAAACGAGCTAGCACTCTTAATAAGCCTAACTTATTCCTTATTTTAAGCCTTTTTTAGGATTTTTTTATGTTATAAAAAATATTATAGGCCATTTTGTCTGTCCATCAGTTATGAAACTCAAACTTGTTTTAAGATATAGATACTTGCTCAGAAACTATTTCATACACTCCCTAAATCTTAGAAAATTCAGTTTATATGCTCATATACTCTGAATTCAGAAGTTACTTCAGGAATTGTAGAACAATATATACAAAGATTTTATTTTGGAACTTTTTTTTTTATATATAAAAGTCTCTATTATAACTTTTTCAATTAATAAGCTTATTATTAATGAATGTCATGGATTTGGTATGTAGACTCAGCATTATTAATGCTATGCGATTTCTGAAGATTTGTGTTGGAAAGTCATCACTAATGTTCAGATGTGAATTCAAACAGTTGTAAGGCAAAACGGTGGGCATATGGAACATGTTATCCATTAGAGGGGCATTTCCATGCAGTAGTGATTCAGTTCAGTTCAGTGCAGCCTTCATCTCCCGCATGCGAGGAGACTGCCTGATTACTCAGTAGCGTCCAATTACAGGCGGCCTATACAGTAGTGATTACTTTGATATGAATTATGTATCAATCTTGTCCAAGATAAATGTGTAATTCATAAAATAAATCGGGTGACATTTTGTGCGAGACTGTATGATAGTATTTCTCTATCAATTGTCAAGACATTTGGAATTTATGTTCAGTCACGAACAGCACCTGGGATTCCCTCACTTCATCTGTTCTTGGTTCAGTATTATAAAGTATAAGACAAATATATGCAAAGTAGTACTGTAAATAGCAGCAAAGCAAATACATTAAATACATTTTTTTATCTGGTGTATTTACAATTATCTGGTATGAAATTAATTTTGACAGGTGATTTTAATCTCAATTTTAACAAGCCGTCTCCGTCTTTAAATTTACTTTTAGACCCGATACATCGGTCGGGTTTAACAGCAACCTCTTCTTTCTATTCCCATTTTCCCCCCAACATTCTACCTATTCAGCGATTGATCTTTGCTTTACTAACTTATCTACAATATTATTCAGTAGTACAATAGATCTCGCGATATCAGACCATTTTCCTTTGCTAACAATATTTGGTAAAAATCCATTCAAAGACCCTATAATTAGTCAGTCGACCTATTCAATCACGATATGTTTCGTTTGCACGTTTAATTATTTTTGATTCCTTCTTATTAATGACAGACTGGTGCTTATTATTTTCAAATGCTAAAAATATCGATCATCTCTTTTCTCTTTTTCTAAAGCAATTTTTATTAGGTTATAATCGTTACTTCACATATAAACCCTGCCACAGTACTACTCATCATATTATCATTCACAAACCTTGGATTACACCTTACATACTGACACTGACCAAGAAGAAAAATGAATTATATCGCAAAACTTGACATAGTTCTTCGTTAAACAGGTGGTGGCCTTACAGTATAACAGAGGGACATCAGGAGTACCAACTAGTTTCGCCATTTATTCAAGGATATATACAGCAAGAGGCATGCAAGCCTTTATATACAGAACAGTGGTACAAATTATGCATATACATAATTTGGTACGAACATTCAAAAGGTTCTCTAATTTTGTTAATTAAAACGGGAACGGTCAGGGATTTTTTCAAGGATAATCCCCCCCCCCCCCCGGGAATTTTACGAAACCGTTTTGCTAGACACCCTATCATTCCTAAACTTTTTTATAATTTTAATTTTGTATGTGTTATCCTATTGCATTATTTTTCGTCGCCCTCTTATTACCTCCTATTTGTCCTCCTTCCTGGCCTATCCCAACACGTCTTCAAATTCCTCTTCTGCTTTTTCAGCCAATACAGTCTTACTGTTCCCTATGCCAACTATATATAAAACGTCCTTTAGTACTTTTTTCATAACTTCAGGATAATTCTCTAATATTCTAATTGCCTTTAGAGAATTATCCTTTTTGCTTTGATAAAGTATAGTCTCTATCCAAAACGTCAGCTTTTTATTTGATTTTATAGTTTTATTTTGATTTTACTTATTATTTATTAATTATTTTGTTAATTGTTAATTATTATTTTATTTTTCATTTTTATTTAATAACTATTATTTATTATTTAATTAACTTATTATCTACTAACCGAACTACTTGTATTTATTCTGTATATTTGAGCTTATGACATCCACCAAGTCTCAACTCGTCGGTTATAGACCATACAGGTCTTGGATGGGTGCCATTGTAATTCTAACTCCTAAATAAATAAATAAATAAATGATTTATTTTTAAAAAATTTATTTTTGCCTAATAAACTTTGATTTAAGTAAAACACAAAAGATGGACAGATGGATGGACAATATAGCCTTATAATTAATAGTTCAGTAGGAAAGACATTTATTTTTCTATATTGTATTCACAAGTGTTAGACCTTTTATTTTGTGTGAATACTGTAAGTTTGGAAGTAAAATAAATCCCCAAACGAAAATACTTAATAGAATACATGATCTTAAATCTTGCTTAATGTATGTTTTATGGTTTTAAAAACATTGTATACTACTTAAGTGGCTCATAAAAGTTACAATAAAAAATGCATTAAATAGTGCAGAGAGTGATTTTTAATAATAAGGGTATGGCTTGTCATCTCTTAAGTTTAAGAAACGAAAATTTTGGAAATCTTCCCCTATTGTACCAAATAATATTTGACATTCTCTTATAGTTTTTAAAAAAAAATTGGGGTTGGACAAAATAATGCTACACTGGGTATTATACAGGGTGGAAGAGAAAGTCTGGTCCTCAGAGAATTCAAGAATGAAGACAGAAATCTGTAAATGAGACACCTAAAAAGCACTACATTTTTATAAAAGGTTCAAGCTTTTTTTATACGAGGGTCATTTTTAAAGTAAGAATCGTTTTGTAATAACAAAACAACTATATACAGGGTGTCCAAAAAGTCTGGTAACATGGTAGATATCTCAAAGCTGCCAGGTAGGCGAGATCTGTTGAGTGTTGTTTATAGGTAATGGGGGGGGGGGGGGATTCATTGCCGCGCTGAAATTGACTTTGACCCCCAAATTTAAGATCATCCATTTGCTAACTCGAAAACTATTACAGATAGAGAAAATTTCCATTTGCTACCCTGTAGAGCAATACCACATTAGTCTATAAACAATTTTTAATCGCACCCTTCCCCTTGAAAGATTTTGAGAAAATGGGCGAGAAAGAGTCACTCAAGGTCAGCTTGGGGTGACCAGGTTGGCTGAGGTTTCTACACGTTTGAATTGCAGTGACACGCACCGTTGGGAATTTTCTTTCCTTGAGTGACTCTTTCTCGCCCATTTTCTCAAAATCTTTCAAGGGGAAGGGCATGATTAAAAATTGTTTTTAGACTAATGTGGTGTTGCTCTTCAGGGTAGCAATTGGAAATTTTTCTCTATCTTTAATAGTTTTCGAGTTAGCAAATGGATGACCTTAAATTTGGGGGTCAAAGTCAAATTTTAGTGAGGCAATGAATTCCCCACACCCCAATTACCTATAAACCACACTCATCAATTCTCGCTTGGCAGCTTTGAGATATCTGCCATGTTACCAGACTTTTTAGACACCCTGTATATTTTCAAAATTTTTTCTTTACCGGATTCTATGTACCTTAAACTATTTTTCCACATAGTTTCCAAGTTTATTTAAGCACTTGTCATAGCGCTCAATGTACTTCCGCATGATCACTTCATAGAAGCTGCCGCCGGTGAAGAAAGTCACGCAGTTTTCACTTGTTCATCGTCGCTGAAATGCAGGCTGTCGATATCTCCTTTATATCCAGGAACAGGTGGTAGCCGCTAGATGCGAGGTCTGGACTGTAAGGCGAGTGTCAAGTTGTTCCCAACTAATCAGATTTTTTGTTTGGGAACAACTTGACCACTCGCCTTACAGTCCGGACCTCTCGGCCAGTGGCTACCACCTGTTCCAGGATCTAAAGAAGTTCATCTGTGGCCTGCATTTCAGCGACGATGAAAAAGTGAAAACTGCACGACTTTCTTCATCAGTGGTGGCTTTCATGAAATGATCATGCGGAAGTACATTGAGCGCTATGACAAATGCTTAAATAAACTTGGAAACCATATGGAAACATAGTTTAAGGTACTAGGTAACCACAAAAGTTCTAGTCGAATTTAATTCCGGAAAACAAAATGATGTACACAAAGAGTAGCGTATCACTAGTCCTCAAAGAATCACTAGCCACTATTAATCCCCATTGGCATTTAACATCTTCTGCCAACGTGTTCCATCAGCCTTGGTGGCTCAGCCGTTGCGTGGTCGCCTCTGATGCTCGAGTATGCGGGTTCGATCACGGCCGAGGACGACGAGGATTTTTCAGGGGGAAATCCTGAGATCACGCACTTCCTTCGGAAGGGAAGTAAAGCCGTTGGTCCCATGTAGTCGTTTGCCGGCTGCATGTTAAAGAACCCTTGCGAGGCAAAATTTGCGGCCCCTATAACGCCATCCTGAAATGACCATAGCAGTTGAAAAGGACGTTAATACCAAACAAACCAAACCAACGTGTTCCCAGTTGATCAATCCTCTGATTCTAAAACTTGCCGCTCTTGGACTTCGTGAGTGCCTTTCGCAGGTCTGTATCATTGGTATAGGATTTTTCACGAAGATGGTTGTCCAGAGAATGGAAAAGGCGATAATCCGTTGGAGCAAGATCTGGTGAGTAAGGTGGATGACACAAAGTTTCCCAGCCAAGCCACTCTATGGTTCCCCTGGCCATTCGCGCCACATGTGGCCAGGCATTTTCATGAAGGAAGAGTACCCCTTTGCGATTCACCAATGCTGGCTCCTTCTACTGCAATGCCTGTTACGCACGTTCCAGCTGCTGGGAGTACAGGTCCCCAGTGATGGTTTGGCCAGTTGATAGCAGCTCATACTGAACCATTTGGCGTCTAGTACACCAGACACACTAGACTACGAGGTTCATCAGAAATGCCAAATTCTCCCGACCTGAATTTCTGGTGCGTTCATTCACAACATCATCCCCAAACGTAAGACACATTCCGTGACTTGATGCTGCTGCTGACAAACCCACTTTGAAGTCACAAAGCAAACAACACCTAACCATCTCCTTGGATACCTCTATTTGTATTCACTTCTGCACGACATATTGAATGCCCAACAGCCCTGTATTTATACAGGCTAACCTTCCTGCTCCCCCTGACAAATTTTGGACTACACTATACAGTCATTTGCATTTCTTTTTTCACTTCCTTTTATGGCAACATAAAACGGCAAGAACTTTTGTGATTACCTAGTACATAGAATCTGGTAAAGAAAATTTTTTGAAAATATATACAGGGTGCGTTCACAAAGTATCAAGACTGATTTTTTCCTGAATAGGGAAGGGCGCGCAGACTGTTTTCCACCGACAGGGTGAAATAGTGGGGGGTGTCAGCTAACCGACAGCACCAGCGGCAGTTACTTGCGAGACGACTGGTGTGAGCAGATCGCTAGTGGTGTGAGTGCGTGTCAGTGACCCCGTCGAAAACTCGGAGAGTGCGTCAAAAATTTAGAGTCGAAAACGCTCCAGCGTTTGAAGGATCGAGTCTGCCACGTCCGCCAGGAGATCAAAGACAATTGGGTTCTTCACCACGACAATGCGCCCTCTCACACGTCGCTCGCTGCCGGTGAAATTTTGGCCAAGTTTGACGTGGCAAAGCTGTCCCAGCCACCCTACAGCCCTGACCTTGTTCCCAGCGACTTCTTTCTGTTTCCCCGAATTAAGGGAAGCGATTCGACAGGATTCCAGCAGTCCAGGCAGCTTCGACGAGGTCCCTTGACAGCCTTCAGTGCGAAGAGTTCCAGGGAGCCTATGAACAATGGAAAAAACGCTGGAGCATTGTGTTGATGCCCAAGGGTCATATTTCAAAGATTTTTAGTTCGCTGTACAAAAAGGTTTAATAAATTTTTTATTTTGAGACCAGTCTTGAAACTTTGTGAACACATCCTGTATAGTAGTTTTGTTTTTATTACAAAACGGTTCTTACTTTACAAATGACCCTCGTACATTCCCTACATCAAAGTAAGTAAACTCACGGTGTTAATTTTCATCTAAGATAATTTCTTACAAAAATATTCGCAGTCAAATTTACAGAATTTAGCCGGTTAAGGTATTCTATAAACACATGTTTCTCTGAAACTGTACATTATACAAGTTTCATTCATAGCTCATTTTAAAGCTTAAAATGTGGGCTTTTAAACTATATATTTTCAAATATAATTGAAATTAAAGAAAAATTTATTTAATATGATTTTAACATTAATTTTGAAAATTTTAAGTTAAAACGACATATTAAAAAATCAGTAAAAAAATACTAGCATATTTCTTGATGTGGAATTCAAAGTCACCTGATCATCGGGGTCCGGGCAACGCCTCCTAAAGATAAGGCCTGAGCGCGAAAACGTCATACATTATTACATTGTCATCCGAAGACATGTTTAATCGCTTTTCTACCAATAGTAAGCCCTAAATTATGTCTTCGCATGATGATGTAACAATGTACGACGTTTTCGCGCTCAGGCCTTATCTTTAGGAGGCGTTAGTCCGGGCAACAATCCATCCTTCATTGTTTCCAACAAACGAAAAAATACTGACTGTTAAAATCCAAGATGGAGACAATGATGGATGAATTGTTGCCCGGACCCCGATGATCATGTGACTTTGGAATGCCCTGGCCTGTCTCTCGTTGGCCTCAGATACAACCATAATGACGTACAGAAGATAATAAACCGTGCCTCCAATAATAGACGCAACGCATAACGTTATTATTGTACAACACACGGACAATAAAGACGGTGCATGGAACAGGTTCACCTTCTTCACCAACGACATCCATATGGTCACTAACCTGCCGAAGAAGAGAGGCGCTAAAGTGGCCTTTAAAACCAAGAAAACCATGAACCAAGCCTTAAAAAGAAGAGCCGCCAATGAAGGAGAGAATGACTACAAGAAGGCCGGCATCTGCAAGTTAAAATATCAAACATCTGACATGTTTTATCTGGGGTGTACAATACGTTCGTTCCATCAGCGCTACAAGGAACACATCGCCGCCATCAGACTGTGCCCTGCTAACAAGGGAACCCCAGATAGTCTTTTTTTTTGCGTGGAAGCGATAGCGTTGCGCGGCAGTGAAGCGCCCCAGAAGTGCGCAAGTTCAAAAAACATGGCGGAAAGAGGGGAAACAAACTTGTTAGCGGCAATCGCCAAAGAATTGCAGTTTAGAGCACTGTTATTAAGCACAAAACCTTAATTTTGCTGTACAATTATTCGTCTCGAAATAATTTATAAGATGAGATAGGCATTCATGAATACTGTTTTTATTTAAAATTATAAAGCACCGCGATACATACCCCCTCACCAACGCAACGTATTACTCGACGTTGCATACGAAGCCAGCCCCGTGTTTGATTACCGAATTACTTAATAAAATGAAATAATAAATTAAGGAAATGGTTATTAATTACTCTAGACATTTTTTACTGGAAGGCAATTAGCTAATTGTAATAATCTATTTTAAAAACTAAGTAAGTTTAGAAATTTGAGAAGCCATTCAATTGCCATCTGCTGCTGTCTATTTCATTTGAATTGGATTCGTGCTTATTGCTGTGAGTAGTGGAAGAAAGAACTTCCGTTAAGCGCTTAAACAATGGAGTCCTTGTATAAATATGTGTGCTCAAATTTTTTCGTTTTCGTGGTTTATTTTGAAAGAAACAAAAATCCGCACTCTCTTATTTTGCAAGCATCTATTGTAGCTTCAATTGAGTAACATATTTCAATTTGGTGGAAATCTGTGACATACATGTTCGAGGGATTCCCGTGTAAGTCGAATTTTGCCGATCATGTGATCAGGAATAAACCCCATTCTGGCACCATTAATGATATCATGGAAGTTATCCAAGCATGTCCCGACGCCAAGAAAATAAAGACGATGGAAAATATGGAAAGAAGCCAAATGCAGAGAAGAAGACAAACTTATTAATGTACAAACCAATACGGACATGGCACCCCTAATTACGGCAACTGAGAAGAACCTACGTAAACTACAAAGATGAATAGCTGATCACGTTCCTTGATTTTATTTTACCCTTTGGTTTTTATTTTTTTATTTTCTACTTTGGTTTTTATTTTCCCGCTTTTTTTTCCAAATTGTTATTTTTCTCAATTTGTTGTTTTATTCCACTGTTACGCAATTATGTTAGTATGCTTTAATACGTTTTACTGTGTAATCGATTCCACTTATGGGAGCTCCTTTCAATTCCCCGACGGTGCTCCTATGATGTATACAGCGGTTTCGACTGTATTGTAATGTTCTTGGTTTCATTTTGTATTAAACCCCATTCCCGACGTAACTGGGCAGTCCCGTTCATGATCCCCCAATGCGCGCTAAGCAAGGGGACTGCCAGACTCTCTTCAATATATAAGCTGGCAAATTCTTACTGTAATAAATCCATTCAGACTGAGGATGGTCTAACAAGGAGACTCCAAGTACTCTGACTCACCGATTTTGATGAAAAAAATTGTACGAGTAGATTACTTCAAATTAAGTTCTCATGCAAAGCCATTCGAAGCACTTCTCAAAATTTGCAGAGAAATCATTAAGTTTTTTACCAATTCAGATTAAGTAGAAATACTTACATTGTTGCAGTTAAAGTTAATAGCTTAACGTGGCTCAGCGGTTACGCGTTGGTGTCTGGTGAAAACAACAGGGCTCGATTCCCGTGGAGGCCACGATGTTTTGTTTTTTTCCCCTGAAATTGTATATTCGAGATAATAAACTCGTTGTGTGGAATAGTGTTTTCCTTGTTGTTTTTCTTTTAGTTAACATCTAGCAGATTGCGGTAGCTCTCTTCACGTTGTGTGCTAAATGGATACATTTACCATAACATAGCGCGAGGGGCAAGCCTCTTGATCACCTTGTGCTCACTCCAACTACTGTATTTGAAACCTAATTGTGCAATGAGAGCCCATAAGTTAACAGCCTGATGGCTCGCGAATTCCATTTGGAGCATGGTTTGTGTCTTGCAGAAAAAGAAGAATGACACACTTACACCATGGTGAGTATATGCTTGCAGATTCACTTGCAGAGCAGTTTTTGTTACCCCTGCAAACAACAATCCCGAGGGTGAGCTCATAGCTTTGCGAGTGAAAGGAGATCTTGTGAAGTTTTGTGAACTGTTGCAATATTTGATTGCCATCGAGCCTGATGAGAAACTTTAAAAAGAATACCCCAGCCAGGGATTCAGTAAACAATCCCGAAAGTACCTCATTTGTGACATTATAAAGATTGTTAATGAGATTTTTTCTTACTTTTCAACTCCTTGGAAGCAATCTCGTGTTATAAATATCCCCAAGCCTGGACAAAATCCGACAATTTCGGTTAGCTATATGGCCACTTTCGTCTTTCTTAGAATTTCTTGAGAAGAAAATTCTTACGAGATTTCAAGACCACTATATTATTAATAGTGGTGGGAAGAACAGTTTGGCTTTCATGACAATCATTTCGAGGCATATGAAAATTTCGAGGCTCATCGAAGATTTGAGCACCTCTATCAATCAATCTATGTAAATTTTAAAATCGAAAGTGTCCACTTTTAGACGTTTAGTCGAATATCTAGAAAAATACTTGACGAATTATCCTGAAACTTCAGGGGTGTAAAGAGCATGTCACACCTCATAAATATTTCAGCGAAGGTTTTGTCCCGAACGCAAATAGGGGACCAGCAACAGAGTGAACCAAAGAAATAATGTTTGGGATCACCCTATAAAAAATAATGCTTGAAATGCGTTGCAGCTGTGATATATGATAATGGGCTTCTTTTACTTATCTGTGTTCATTTGTATCAGAATAGCACATGTATTCATGGACTATTCAAGGTTTCTTTACAATAAAATCGAAATTTTTTCGTAAGTTTTTTAACATGCAAGGTTTTCAACCTAATTTTCGGGGAACTTGACAAACTACAATAGAGACAAAACCCTGCTTTCAGAATATTAAAATATTAAATATTTGATGAAATATGAGCATTTTTATTAAATAATGTTTAACTGCACGAGGATAAGAATTCCTGAAGTGGGCCCCTCAAAAACAAACATGTCGTGAAATTTAAAACTTTTATTATAATTTGATAGTACCTAATGGAGTATTAAAATTGTGAAAATATTTTTGAAAAATTTCCATTTGTTAAAAAGTAATAAACAAATACATTTTTTGGTACTTTTTGTTTAAAAAGTATATCTCAAGCTAATTTTTTTTCAAATCTCTTTGAAATTTTAAAGATAACAAGTAAAACACATATTTCATAACAAAACATAAAAGAATGAGAAAAAAATTTTTGAGTAAAAGAAGTAAATTTTTAATAAAAATATGAATATTTTTTAACGTTCTCAATCGATTTCAACAATTTTGAAAAAACGCATTAAAACAGTTGCTTTACAGAGAAGTTCCCTATTGCCGTCAGGTTGAGTGATGAAGAGTTATACATGTACACTGGATAAAAAAATTAAGTTGACACCTAGCATAAAATTTGTTTTCACTCTTAATTTAATAGAAAACAATATGTAAGAAATATGAAAAATACACATAAATATTCTTGCCTTGAGTCAAACTATCATGCAAAAATAAACAAATTTGTGCAATTACTTTCTGCATAAAAAAATGTTTCTGTATAGGGTATACAAAATACATGCAAAATAATTATGTGGACATTAGTTTGAATATTAAATTTCGAACCAATAAAATGATTTATGCAAATCAACATATGTGTTAAGAAAGAATAAAAGACTGGCATGGTGTTGATTTGATTCAATTCTGTAAAATGACTCCTGTTAAGAAATTATCAAGTGTTCAAAGAATGGCTGTTGTGAAAGACTACGAAAGATTGCAGTCATTCAGAAAAGTGGCTCGTTTACATAATATTTCTCATGAAGGTGTGAGGGGAGTGGTGGAAAAATACAAAGAAACAACTTCAACCCAAAACAAGGAAGGTCGTGGAAGAAAGCGGATAACAAGTGAGAGGGAAAATAGAAAAATAAGGCAGCAAGCTATAAAAAATCCACGGATAACAGCTGCAGAAATAAAGAAAGAGGTGTTTGGTGATGGTAAGAATACTCCATCAACTCAAACTATTCGAAACAGAATACATGAATCTGGATTGAGAGGACGAATTGTCAAAAAGAAACCAAGATTGACCACGAAGCAAATGAAAAAAAGGTTGGAGTTTGCCAAAAAGCACATAAGAGAACCAATGGAGTTTTGGAAAAACGTTATCTGGTCAGATGAATCAAAATTTGAACTATTTGGCCAAAAAAGAAGATATTATGTGTGGAGACCAAATGGAACAGCACTAAAGAGTAGATATCTGAAGCCCACTGTTAAGCATTGAGGAGGTTCAGAGATGATATGGGGTTGCTTCTCCTTCCATGGGACTGGAAGTTTACATCTGATAACTTCTACAATGAATGCAGTTCAATACACAGGTATCCTGGAGAAGAATTTAATACAATCTGCCACAAAGATGTCCCTGAGACGGCAGTTTGTATTCCAAAGAGACAACGATCCCAAGCACACCTCCAAACTTGCCACCGAGTACTTGGCAAAAAGGAAGATCAGAGTGCTTGATTGGCCAGGAAATTCACCAGATTTAACCCCCATTGAAAACCTTTGGGATTTCCTTGATCAAAAGATTCCGAATGATAAAACAATAAACAAACATTCATTTTCATCTGCCTTGATGGATGTGTGGGAAAATATCCCTAAATCTTTTTTGGAAAAATTGGTTGAAAGTATTCCAAAGCGTCTACAAGATGTTATTAATGCTAAGGGTGGTCATACACGTTATTAATGCCATGTCGAACCTTATTTTTAATTTTGTATCAGATGTTTATCAACATGTCAACATGATTATTTTACATGTATTTTGTATACCCAGGGCCGCCGCCAGGGGGGGACAAACGGGACTCTAGTCCGGGGCCCCAACAGAAGTGGGGGCCTCGCCAGCCACGCTTGAAAAGGCATCAGGCACGAGGCAGAGCCCAGAGGAGCCCATAAGTACCCAGTTGTCAGGGGCCCAAACATTTCTGGCGGCGGGCCTGGTATACCCTATACAGAAACATTTTTTATGCAGGAAGTAATTGCATAAATTTGTTTTTGACTCAAGGCAAGAGTATTTATGTGTATTTTTTTCATATTTCTTACATATGGTTTTCTATTAAATTAAGAGTGAAAACAAATTTTATGCTTGGTGTCAACTTAATTTTTTTATCCAGTGTACTTACATTTGTTAGATTGAACAGCTTGACAAAAATTGATGGCATTCGCATAAAAACAGAGATCACCAATTTTTTTTTCAAATTCTAAATCGTTAATAAATACAGATTCAATGTGGGTTTTTTTTCAAAATTTATCTTTAAAATTTCAAAGAGATTTGAAAAAATTAGATTTAAACAAAAAGTACCAAAAATGTATTTGTTTATAACTTTTTAACAACTGGAAATTTTTCAAAAATATTTTGGGAATTTTAAGACTCCATTAAGTACCTCCAAATTATAATAAAAGTTTTAAATTTCACGACATGCTTGTTTTTGAGGGACCCACTTCAGGAATTCTTACCCTCTTTATTTGTTCATTTTTCTGATCTTTTAATCATTTGACCTTTTAAAATAAGTTAGTGCCATCGAATTTTAATAAGCAAAAACGATATCTAGTTGTTGCGTTCCTGCATGTAACAATAACTTTGAAGGCTTTTTCGCTTTCCTGCAAAAGCTGCAAAGATGAAATTATGGGTAATTCAAATAAAAAGAAAAAGTTAGATCCAGGTCACAGAAGATGAATATGACAGTTATTTCGAAAATGAACGTAACAAGTACTGAACTGTAGCCAATGAAAAATACAGCCCCCTATACCGAAAAGTCACATGATCATCTTAGTCCAAGCAACAATGTAACCTTCATTTTATCCATCTTATATTTATTTATTTGGTTAGAAAATACATAACAGTGCCCTACTGGAACCCGTATAATAAGTAACCGACGAGTTAGATCCCAGCGGGCACAACAATAACAGAAATTTTGGCGTCGACTACTAAGGTCATTTTGCGCCTTTACACAAGTTATATCTGTACGCAGCCCGGGGACAAACATAAACATCCATGCCCACAGCGGGATTCGAACCCACGGCCAGGCGGACTCGAGAACTAGAAAGCCTACGCCCTAGCCCTCTCGGCCATCTGGCCGGCGAACAATAACACATAAATAAAAATGATTAATAATTAAACAAACAAAATATCTTATTAAACAATATTGTCGACCACATATCCAATAACAAAAAAATAACAGTTTAAAATTATTCTAATCATAAGAGCACAAATATGTGATCATAATGGAAAGTTAATTTACAATAAGTCCGCTGAGATATAAAGTGCATTGCAAACACTTTTCTACAAAACATACTACACCTACAAAATAAACGTGAACTTGCTAACATAACTATCTATACTAAAGACGGATATACAGGGTGTTTCTAAATTATCTCCCGTATTATATATAGGCTAATTATATATGTTTATTACTCAAAAACTATTACAGATTTTAACGTGATTTTTTTTTATTCACAAAGAAAAGCTCAAAACGTTTCTTAGCATGCCTTAATAAATTTTAGTGTGCCCCCCATTTACGGCGTGAAGACGTCAAAGCAAAACTCGGTTTCCTCCCATGTTCGAGCTAGCATTTCTGTGATTTAATGCATGATCAAATAATCGGACCTTTCTTTTTCGCTGACACCATTACCGCTGCAACCTACCTCGATATGCTGGAGAACTACCTGATTCCACAGGTGGAAGAACTGCAGCCCAACATCGTTACCAACAAGATGGAGCACCTCCTCACTGGGACCTGCAAGGTAGGTAGTGCCTTGATACGAACCTTCCAGGACGGTGGATTGGAAGGGATGGGTCAATCCCTTATCCCCCTCGCTCAACCGATGCGAACCCTCTGGATTTTTTCTTCTGGGGATATGTGAAAGACAGAGGGTACAAGACCAATGTTGATGACATTGAAACTCTCAAGAACAGAATAATTGAAACGCTGAAATCACCTCCGAAATGCAAGCCCGAACATGGGGGGAAATCGAGTTTTGCTTTGACGTCTTCATGCCATTAATGGGGGGCACATTGAAATTTATTAAGGCATGCTAAGAAACTTTTTGAGTTTTTCTTTGTGAATAAAAATTCACGTTAAAATCTTTAATAGTTTTTGAGTAATAAACATGTATAATTAGCCTATATATAATACGGGAGATAATTTAGAAACACCCTGTATATGAGAGAAGGACGAGACACAAAAACCAGGCTGGAATACAATAAATAATAAGTACTTGTTTATTTATCATTTATTACTTATTATTTATTATTTATTTATTTTTTATTTTCTAATTTATAACTATTATTTATATGTATTAAACAAAGATAACACATATAACGAATATAATTTACTTCATTTCTTAGGGACCGAGTCTGATCAAAGGTCGACTACACATCCCAAGTACTTAACAAAGGGTTAAATACTAGCATGTCAAAAATTACATAATATAAATTAAAAGAGTGTCAAATCAAATATCCAAAATTCGTTAAAAAACTTACTAAAAGGTTAGTCAGTTAATCATCAGAGTTTTTTTTTTTGTTTTTTTTTTTAAATTTTTTTTTACCCAACGTAAAAAACACCTCTAACCAAAGCTAACTCCCGACACCTACCCGCTTTGGCCATCCGGGTAGGCACAAATCCACCAGAAAGTAAATCCTCTCTCTCCCACGAGAGCGAAGAATTTAATTCGAATGAAGAGGTTAATATAACAACAAACAAAATCCAAAGGGGCGGTATTAAAGAGCAGTTATAAAGGCTCAGTCGTGATCATCGAGAGAGAAGGCCTCCGCAATGAAACTGAATACTTCGTTGCATCACATTGATAGTGCATTGTTATTCGTATTTCTACCAATAATAAGCCCTGAATTTGCACTATCTATGATGATGTAACAATGTATTCAGTTTTATTGCGGAGGCCTGCTCTCTCGGTGGTCACGGCTCAGTCGATTTCAAATCAAATAAAATCTTGTAAACATTCCAAGGAGGAGCTTTAGCAGTGAAACAGAAATACGTGTATACATTTATTAAAAAGAAATTACCCCCCCCCCCCCGAGTAGGGGAAGGCAAGTGGCAGATCCTGCGGTCATCTATTTTTATCCCTTTATCTGCACCTTTTACCTCTCCCCAAAATTTTTAATCAAAAAAATTGATTTTCTCGAACGTAATATATATAAAATGTAAAAAGCCTCGTATCTTCTTTCCTTTTTCATCATTTCCGAACGTATGATATATAACATGTCAAATGTTGCTATAGTTCTTAGGACCAAGTGACTGCCACCCCCGCAAATCCGACCCCCCTGGAACAATTGGGCCTAAACTTCATAGTAATTTAGATCTTGCCTAGAGGAATCTGGATACCGAATTTCACGCCTTTACGTACCTAACTAGCACACAGATATGTTGCCCTCCGTGAATCCCACCCCCGTAATTCCGACCCCAGTGTACCAATCAAAACCAAACTAAATAGTGCAGATGGGCATGCCCATAATAAGCTACATTCCGAATTTCAATATTCTATCTCAAAAAATGTAGAAATTATGAAGGACTGACATTATAAAACCAATAAGTTGCTCCATTTTTCCGCTTCTTAATAATATAATATAATATAGATTATGAGCACTTGAGCAATCGTGCGTCGACAAAGCGATTACACGTGCGCGCGCCGATGTCAGTAATGCTTAAAAGATGAACAGAAAGTAACAATGTATTCCTTCTTGACAAATCGATTGTTATATGACGTGCCTTTATCTTTGTATTCTTTACACTCACTGATTTAGCACGTGAATTTGACTTGAAGGGGTCCGCGAAAAATTCTGAAAAGTTGATACGGCCGAGCTAAGACTTTGATGGTCATATTTCTGAAAACAGAATTTGAAAAAGTTAATTCGTTTTCAAGTTATCGTGCAAACGGCTGCCGGACGGACGGACGGATAAACGTACAGACCAAGGGCGCATTCTTATAGGTAGCTTTTATGCTAAAGCTTCTAATAATAACACTAGTCAACACGCATTTTGTGACTTAGGGTGTGTCTAAAAAGTCCGACCGGTCGCGACTGGTCAAAGCCCGTCACAAAGCTCGTTTTGGACCCACCAGTAACTGACTCGAAATTTTGACTATGTCCGATCGACGCGGAAACGATGAAGGCATACGTAACTGGCTTTATATTCATTTTAAATTCTCTCCCGATTCGGACGAAAACAGTTCATAACGCGAACGCCTTTGAACTCTGGTCAGAATTAGCGCGACCGGTCGCGTTATGGATCGAGGGTCGTCCGAATCCGGAGAAAATTTTAAAATGAATAAAGCCAGCTACGTATGCCTGCATCGTTCACGCGTCGTTCGGACATAGTCAAAATTTCGAGTCAGTCACTGGTGGCTCCAAAATGAGCTTTGTGACGGTCTTTGACGGGTCGCGACCGGTCGGACTTTTTAGACACGCCCTAAGACCACACATAATGTTCTTAGTAGTAATTTGTATGTAGAATCCGAATCTGCTTTTAGATTTTTTCTATCACGTCACGTTTCCAAGTTATGCACTTCGAGACTTCTATGTTAAAGTAATGGGAGTGAAGAGAAGCGGCTACATTGTTAAAGTATCCATATTTTGGGGCCGCAAGGAAATTTACCAGGCCCCAAACAATGAATGATTTAAAAATGTTTCATTGTAAAACAAGAAAGCTGTGCGTGCTAGAGAAATTTAAAAATTATATTCGTAATCAGCAGAAAAAATACTACCAAAAATCACCCACTTTCATTTTGTCACAAGAAAAATCTTAAATTTTGTTGGCCAGTGTAATCAATCATATCGGTAGAAGGATGGATCATAATACTGTTCCTATTGATTAAACAGATGGTGGCCTTACAGTATAACAGAGGGACATCAGGAGTTCCAACTAGTTTCGCCATTTATTCCCGGCTTTGTCAAGGATATATACAGCAAGAGGCATGCAAGCCTTTATATACAGAACAGTGGTACAAATTATGCAAATACATGAACCAATAGGATACAAAAACAAAAACGATTATACATGAACCAATAGGATACAAAAAATACATGAACCATATAGGGTCAAGTCAAACAATAACAAAAACAAAAGATAACCAAAATACAGTTATAAATTACGGACGTGAAGTACAAATGTCTTTAATGCTCTTCGAAAATTCGTGTAAGGAACATGAGTTCGAATCATTCATGGTAATTTAGACCAATTTATTAGCCCAACAAAAGATATACTTCTTCTACGGTAATTGCTCTTAGCAAATGGCAAATAAAATTTCTCAGTCTGTCTAGTTAGGTACAGTCGCCAGCAAAAGTACTTAGCCACCTTCCATTAATTTCCCAAAAATAAACATTAATTTTCGCTTTAACAATTCCGGTAAAAAGTAACAATTCACGTGCACCAAAATGATCATACCCGTATCAATCAATACCCACCAAGAAAAACTTTTTACCGGAATTGTTAAAGGGAAAATTAATGTTTAATTTTGGAAGGTGGCTAAGAACTTTTGCTGCCGACTGTACTTATCATTGTCCTGAGCCAGATTTATATTAATAGGAGTTGATATGTTTAGCAAGGAGTTAGTTATTTTATACACAAAAGAGTACAATTGAATTTAGTAAAGCTGGTGCACCGTAGGAATATTTAGAAGCTTAAAATTATGGGAAATTGATGATTTCCAAGGGAGTTTTAAAAGAATACGGATAAATCGTTTTTGCAGCTTCAGAATTCTATGTAAGTTAGTAGCAGAGGTCGAGTCCCAAAAATGACATCATAGCAGAGATGGGAATGTATCAGTGTGTAATAAAGCTGGAGAATTATCTGTGCAGGTAGATAAAATAATCTGGAAATCAGTCCCAAATTTCGTGAGAGCTTCGGCATTAATATATTAATGTGTAAGCCCTAGGAAAGATCTTGAGATAATTGAATACCCAAGTACAGTTTAAAATACAATACCCAATTGTATCTATAAGCTGTGGTAATATTAAGAGGGATGTTATCGAGCAGTATAATGGGCGTAATGGGGACTTTCTGTTTATTCCGTTGAGCAAAAAACATAATTTGGGTTTTTTCAGCGTTTATAATTAATTCGCTTTGTTTACTTGAGACATTTTCCTTAGTGATAGTATAAGCATAGAATAACATAGAATGGACAGCTCAGCATTTCGATGGTAGTGACCTTGAAGCAGTGCTCGTAACGGATGGGTGGAATCTGCCGGCTGTTTAACCTGCATTTCTATGGAGCATGCTACGACTTTTTCTAGATTTTTAATTATTTCTCGGTCTGTAATTAACGGAAACCGCCAAGATCACATGGAAGCTTGAAATGAATGACATGTAATCTATCGGCGTCAAGAAAAAAATTTTTCTACGGAGGAAAAATAGATATTCGCTTAATTAAATGCACTTGAGTAACTTGCTTGGCAATCAGCTGACTGGCTGTTAAGTTTATAGCATACACCTAAAGTCATTTAGACTTTGCAAATGTATTAATATATTTTCCGCAATATAGTAATTTCACTTCAAACTAATCTAATTTCAACAACAGAATTAATTTGACTTACTTTAATTTGTTTTTATTGAAAAAGTGATAAGCAAAATAAGTGACAAAAGTCATTAGAATGCAACTTTTAACTATATTATATACACTTAAAGATATACATTTAGATACACTGTATATTTTAATGATAAAATTACATTGAAGTAAATGATGTTGACAAAAATTAAAAAACTTCAGACTTCAACAAAATAATATAACAAAAAACAAAATTCATAGAAAACCGACAGTTGATTATAATTAATTTACATTTCATTTTAAACTCCATGGGAAACGAATTACTATTTATTTTGAATTCATAAAAGGCCAAAAATTAAAATTTTCAAGAAATATATATTTTTTTTTACAATTTCCAAGCCGAATAACTTTTATTTTGAATTAAAAGTCCTTTTAATAATTTTGTTTTGGGGATTAAAAATATAACATTATTTAGCTGAGCACGGAGAAATTTCTTATAACAGGGCAATGATGTTGAAAATATCCTTAAGCGCCAATCTCCACTTGCAAAAAAAAAAAAAAAGGTAAACAATGCAAATGAGCACAAGTTAGTCTTGGACATTTCTTAGCATTCTTCAAGCGCATTTCTTAGCATTCTACATTTTTTTTTACAACTAGGAGAATGGCGCTTAAGGATTTTTTTCAACATCTTTGCCCTGTTACAAGATATTTCTTATGCTCAACTAATCATCGACAATCGTTTTATTTTTCAGCCTCAAAACATATAAAATACAATTCTGCGTGTGATACAAATAATAGCGATTGTTAATAGGAACTTGAAATAAATATTTAAAAAATCTAGTTGATTAGGAGTTATTAAACCAGCATACAAGATAAAAGTAAAAATAATAAAAAAATAAACTCAATTATTTCTGCATCAGACTAATGAAAAGTGTTTTGCAGATTTTATTAATCCATCAGGTAAACGTTAAAGTTTTTAATTTTCATTTAGAACTTTACTTAATTAATCGAAGAAAGTGGCTTTATTTCAATTTTGAAAATAAGCAAAATGTAAGTTTAAAATGCTTTTATTTTCATGGTACACCGATAACAATCCTGATCACAGTTTCTTTAATGATGTGAGGGGTTAAAAGATAACTCTTCCTTTTTCATTTAATGTAATGAACATAATAAACTGACATTTTTTTTTAGTTATACAATTAACAAATATCACGAGTAAAAGCTTTCATTTTCTTTATAAACATGCAAAAATTCTGAATACGCTTTCATAAAAGATATGTGAAATCAAAAATTAACTTTTTATTTAATAATATCTAAGAAACGGGTCAGTTTGAAAGTTTTAATAGATAAGCAAACATGTCTTAAATGTTTTTATTTTCATTGTATACATGAAACAAATTCATATACAGACTTAAAATTAACTTTTTTATTTATTGAAACTAAAATGAAGAACGAAAAATAAATTTAATAATGAAATATATTCGAAAAGCGCCTATTTCCCAATGCTGTTCCTATGCGAACCAACGAATCCACGAATCCGCCTAATTAAATCCTCAAGTGCATTTAATTAGGCGAATATCTATTTTTCCTCCGTAGAAAAATTTTTTTTCTTGACGCCGATAGATTACATGTCATTCATTTCAATCTTCCCTGTGATCTTGGTGGTTTCCGTTAATTACAGACCGAGAAATAATTAAAAATCTAGAAAAAGTCGTAGAAACGCAGGCTAAACAGCCGGTGGATTCCACCCATGCGTCGGAGGGCGCCACCGTCTGCTCACTACCATGGGAAACGGCGAAGCTGTCCATTCTGTGTTATTCTGTGGTATAAGGCCTTCCTCATCGATGCAAGATGTTAACAGGGCAATGTCATCAGCATACATAATTACATTGCATTTTAACAATCAGTATATTTTCGTTTGTTGGAAATAATGAGGGTTACGTTGTTGCTTGCACTAAGATGATCATGTGACTTTTCAGGGTCGGGGCCTGTCTTTTTCGTTGGCTACAACTGAACGCTCAGCTAGTACTTATGCCCGTTTTAATATCATTAAAAATAAATTGGTATGGCGGAATGGTACGGAATCAAAAAAGAAAATTGTATTTTTCAATAAGAGGAAGCTCTTCATGCCGTTTATGTGTTTGGAGCTTTGAAATTAATGCTTCTGCCATTTCTTCATTTGTTCAAAAAAAATTAATTTCTCTAAAATGGTTTTAGCCCATTTCCATAAAAAATGGTCAATGCATAGTTTAAGGACCCCTTTAAGTGTAAATTTCTAAAAAAAAAAAAAAAAAAAAAAAAAAAATTGCCGAGTAGGGGGTGGGTGGAGGGGATAGTTAATAACTCCAAAATGGCTCATCACAGCTCATCATTTACAAAAACAAATCGCCTTAATGAGAGGAGTACGTACATGTCGACTTTCGTTCGCTCGTTTGAACGCTACAGCCATTTTTTAATTTTTAGAAAAAAATTAATATCTCGAAAAAGCTTACCCAATTGACATAAAAATACGCTAAGGCACAATTTAAGGTACCCTCTAAGTATGTATAATTTTTATTTGGTTCGACTATTTGCCGTTTCAGAGGAGTTAGCTGTACAAAATTGGTCACATACGTATATACATCCGTACAGACGGAATTTTTTTTTTTTCCAGAATTTCAACATACCTTTTCGAATCGTGAGTTTTTAAGTCGATTTCAGCAAAAAAAAAAAAAAAAAGAGTTTCTGAAACGAACACATAGGCCTTCACTCTTAGAGAGTGGTAAGCCAATATTTTGAGATAAATAAAAATTTGTTTTACATGCTTAAAAACTTTATTGATGAAGAACACATCTGAAAGGAGGATATTAATGGAGCCAATAAGAATTTGGGCGAAGTTGTACGTGGCGCTTGCGATGGCTAAAGAGGAACCTTTCTCGTCGATCGACGTGGTTCGTTTAGGTCAACTTTGTCCTGAGGGAAAATTTCGTGCAAACGGCCCGAGTTGTGGAAGAATAAAGACTGGTTGCTTCACTATGACAACGCGCCTGCACATATACCTCGCTCGGCAAAAAGCATGGCAATGTGCCCCCGCCCTCCTTACTATCCTAACCTAGTCCCCTGCGACTTCTACCTCTTCCCTAAAATGAAAGGGCTACGTTTTGACTCCATTGAAGATATCCAAGTGGGATCGCAACTGGTTTTGAAAACCATACACCCTTCGGACTTTCAGGAGTGCTTCCAAAAATGGGAAAATCGCTGGGATCGTTACATACGGCACGGAGGTGACGACTTTGAAGGTGACAGCGGAAATTAGGGTGTATGTAAGGTACGTTTCTGCTTTTTACAAGCAAATTCTCGGAAATTTTGGATAAGACCTCGTATAGTATACAGGAGGGCGTGTCCACTAAGCAACAATAAGGATTTAGCAAAATTACTTTAATTCCATATTAAAATTACCATATTGCTTTTATAGATCCGTTTTTTCTTTCGATAACGTATGCATTCAATCCATTATCAGGAAAAGCTACTTTGTGCATCTTTGGCAACCGTCTTAGTTCACACGTACAGAATATGTGGGAACACGGCCAAGTTTGCGACGAGACTTTTTCCTTACGCGAACTCATGCACAGAATTTTAATTCAAATCACTAGGGTGGTTGTCGAGAAAGCCCTGACTTGCAATTTTTAAGAATTATTAATCGAATTTACAGTTTAAAAAAATATAAAAGATCACAAGTAAAATAATTAAATATTCGGTTAAAGTGTTTGAATTTTTAGTACATAATTTTTGAATATAATTTTTATTTTTTAATTCACAAATTAATAAAGCGTTGCAGGAATGTATGCGGGTAGTAAATTTTTAATAATAATTATTTTGCAATTATTTCAAACAGTCACCCTAAAATGAAAAGGACGATTTCGCTGAATAACTGGAGTGCCAAGGCCTTCTTTGCGCCAGCTGGGGATGTAGAAGGCCTTGTTGTAACGATCTCTTTTCGTTTCGTTTCGTTTCGTTTCCTCTCTCCTGTTAGTAGTAACCGCAAGAAAAGAACAACGATATACTGAATTATGAAAGGTAAAAAAAAATAAAAAATTATTTTCCAATATTTTAAAATTTTTAAATAAAATTGATGAATCTATTTAAAATATTGAATGAGTAAATATTAAATATTGAAAAGCATGAGTGGGAGCGGTTTAACGTTTTCTATGTGAGGAGAAGAGCTTTTTGTTTAGGGCACTAGGTGACGACAATTGTTGTGTTGAAAATGAAATGGCTTACGGACTGGGAGAAAAAATTATTCAAGTGTTTGCTAGAGTGGCTCCTTTTCTTCGAACCATGGAAAAGGGGGAAGATTGTTTGTGTTATTGTTGACACCGCCGGTATCTAAGAAGTAAGGAGAATGCACAGAATGCTACTCCAACAGTGTAAAGAACGACATGGGATGTTGTTTTTCTAACATTAATGGAGCACCTCCTATTGCAAGCTCTGCCGTGCTGCACTACGAACACGATGCTGAAAGCTCTGGGATCTGGAACTATGAGTCGAAGGAAGAAAGCGTGAACACGTTCAACCAGTTTGTGATCAACACGAACCCGCACCCTGTGCTCGAGGATTACGACAGGGAGTGTATACTGGCTTGCGATGGGAAAGAATATGCGGTCAAAATCCACTCACTATGCAACGTTAGCCCTTATTTTCAAGCGATGTTTAACTGTGACATGCGTGAGTCCTCCTCGTATCGCGTCGATCTTCATCAGGTGGACGCTAAAGCCTTGGAAATAATTGTTAAATATTTTCGATCTGGAGAATTGCCCAAGCTGAAAAATGATGAGAAACTCCTCACAGCAATAATTGAAACCAGCCACATGTGGATCATGGACGATCTGTTCGAACATTGCTCAGAGTGTTTAGCATCTTGCTCATTGAATAAGAAAAACTTAATCGCCATGTGGAACTTTGCCAAACTCTACGACATCGATGTACTGCTGAAAAAAGTTATGCACTACCTAGCCACTCATTTCAATGAAGTGAGCGACAGTATTATTTTGGTATTAACGTATCACGAATTGAAGTTGATTCTAAGCGACCCTGGGTTGAATTCGTCCTCCCCAGAAGCGACGTTGCTTTTCATTTTGAAGTGGGCGAAACAAAACCTACCCCAAAGGCAAAAGTTATTACCAAAGTTAGTCTCTTTAATTGATCTTAGTTCCATGTCGGATGTTTCGTTAGATTTTATTTTGAAAAACGACTATTTAATAAGTTCATCCAAAGAGCTCAGCGATTGTTTAGTGAAATCCTTTGCTTTGAACAATTTCAAGCTTATCGCTTTTTTTCAAGAGAAATACCGATTCTATTCAATTCCTAAGAACGAATGGTCTCCCATTCAACCATTTGTCCGTGCTAAAGTGTCTGTCTTAAGGGTGTTGTATATAACCAATTGTGTGTATATATTTGTTAATCGCCATGTCATTTCCGTATACAAACTAGATTTTGATACTCGTTTATTCGTGCGCCTTTCCAACGTCATGGTCACCATCTCTGATCCGAGATTTGCCGTTTTAAACGGCATCGTTTACGTTGCTGGCCGTCAGAAGGGAAAACGAGATCAAAAGACTCCTTGTAGAAATGTGCTGCAATCGTACAACCCCACCAAGAACATCTGGCAAGTCATCAAAATGAAAAGTGATTTATGCATAGAGTCCATAGTCCCTCTTGAAAACAGACTCTATTTCTACGGTGTCGATGAACATTTGCAGAAATACTGCATCGAGTATTATGATATATGCACTGAACAGTGGAATCGAATATCTTACCCAGAAAGATCGGGCAACATTTGCGACGAGACGGTCACTTCCTGCTTTGGGAAATTGTTTCTCATTCGTTTTTCGGAACGCGTCAATGGATTTGAAGGATCCTACAGCTACGAGTATCTTTTGAGACAAATAGCCGAGAGAGATATCCAAGAGTTTATTATAAAGGCTCACAACGAATGCACAAGAAGTTCCTTTGTATTGCAGTCCAAAGTGAAAATATTTTTCAAATACAATCCACACAACGATTTATGGGAAGAAGTCCCCACTAGCAATGGTCCAGAGGAAATCTACCACGTGCTCATTGGCTCATATTCGCCCTATCACAAGATACCCTTCATTTATGTTGTGGGGCTCGATATGTACTTGTATCAGTTTGATCCCGAGAGGTCGGAGTGGAAGAAGCTGAGCCCTCTACCCCACACTGAACTGACCAATTTTTATAAGTACTCCCTCATGTTAGGTTGGTAAAAATGTGTGCCAGTCTGAGATCATGACTTTGATCAGTGTTCAAATTAATACTGCCTTTATGAACTTCATTAGAACTTTATACTTTTCTTTTTATTCATTATTTCAGTCATATTACGTATTTTTTCGTTGAAATCCATGATTTATGCTTACAAATCCTGCATATGAACCTTATGGCCTTGTATATGAAAACGGACGTGCATTTGTCGGTCACGTGCTTCATGATTGTTGTCAGTGCTTTGCCTGTGTTGTTCAGTAACATCAGCTTCTGGAGTGTATATATAGTTATTGCAGCCAAAGATTGGATTAGAAATAGTGATAGCCAGTCGGATTCAAGCACAACTTGATCGGTTAGTTTTTTCTGGGTTCAGTGAAGGAGGGTTTGTCAAGACTAGCCTATTGATACACTGATTTCTTTTCTTACACATGATTTAGGCATGTTTTCGATAAAAACGATTGGGCTAAGGAGACTGGCAGTGCTTGAATGCCTAGATTGCTATCTTCATTGCTGGATTTGTCCACCAAATTGTTCATTAAAAGCTAGATGTACAATCGATAAGAGACGAATCTGATTGGCCCCTTCTTTCGTTGTGCAAGCTATAGTATCATTGAGAAGTATCGCCCTATCTCGAGATGAACATACGACATTGCCTACATATAGTCGAGTCCACACATAAGAGATCCAGATAAAATAGCTGACTGCTTATAAGAGCCTGTTTCAATTTTTTACTTTTATTTTAAGCCAAATTTTTTTAGAAGTATCCTGACTTCGGCTTAAACCACTTGTGACTCTGAACGATTACACACAAAATGTTGTGCTGTGATTGGCAGAAATCAAATAAACATCTGATAGGTTCTTGTATGTGCATGTTGAATAAGAAAAAAATGAAGGAAAATTGAGCTCTTATAAGCAGAGTCGACTGTACTTAGAGAATGTAGGGTAGGCGGTAATTTTCGATGAAATCACACTCTAGATAAAGTCTGTTACCAAATGACTCGAGGCAAAAAAAAAAGGCTGGCAATGATGATGGATGACAGTGTGCCTATTTTCATGCTCTTAAGCCACAAGGATCATACCTAGAGTTGTGGAAACATAAATCCTGGATTCCATAGAAGACTTATTTATTTATTTATTTATTTATTTATTTATTTATTTATTTATTTA
>JAHWFO010057799.1:276313-337492 GCA_023313115.1 Rhysida immarginata | reverse complement strand
TTATTTATTTATTTATTTATTTATTTATTTATTTATTTATTTATTTATTTATATGTACAGTTTTATCTTGTTTAGTTATTTTATAGATGCCTATTTATGATTTCTGGCTTAAAGCAATAACTTCACAAATGTTTTGTTGTCATATATTGAATAGATTTTATTTTTATACAAGTTATTTATTTATTTGTTTATTTATTTAATTCTTTATTGAAAAATGTTTGTATATTTTTTTACAATTTTATTTTTATCAGTGTTAAATGGTAGCAAAAACAGTAACCATTTTATTTATTTTTCCTTAGCAATGCTCTCTGAACTCTGTTTTGGATTTGTTTTTAATCAACAACAAAATATGTTCTACTTGTAATGTTCTTTTCAGTCTTGGACAATTTGCTTGTAAAAAAAAAAAAAAAAAAAAATTCATAACCAAAGAAAAAAACCACAAAAAAAAAAAACCCACAAAAAAAAACCAAAAAAACCTTTGGCTAGTATGGCAAATGCAATAGATTCAAGTAAATCGTATTCAGTATGTTAAGATGAAAGTGTAACTCTTAAACATTGTATATAAATAAACTTCTGTTATTTGCACCATTGCTAACTGTTAAAGAACATTAGTCCGTTTGAGTTATTTTCTGAAAAAGTCACACAAAATGATATATTTAGAAATTGAGGCTTAACATGTTTTAATACAGGCAGTAAGATGCTCTTGAATATAGTTTGCAGAACATTGAGCTCTTTATCCAAAACAAAAAATAATACAGCAAAACCTGATTACAGTGCCTTTAATAAGTGTGTTCATTCTAGACTTAAAAAAGGGCAGGTTGCTAAGGGCTAAAAGGGGCACGACATTATCAAAAAAGGGCGCTTTGCCCCCCCCTCCCCAAAAAAAAAAAGGCAAAACCCTTTTTTTGAAATTGGTTTCAAAAAAGATTTTTTTTCTATAAAAAATGCAAAGTTTTTTTTTTTTTTTTTTAATTCCTTAACTCTTTACAAGATTCTTAGATTTTTTTTTTGCAGGTGCATTTTCGGGTGTCGGGGCACACGATCAGGATCAAAGGGCAGCGGGGCGGAAATATTTCATCCACAGGGCAAACTGGGCGGCGCGAATATTTCATCATATTTCGTCAATCCCGCCTAAAACGAATCCTGTAATAACATTGTAAAGTGCCATTCTGACTAGGTTCTTTATCGTAGCAAATTAATTTTATTCCTTACTCTGTTGTAGTGAATGACAACTCGAAAATTCATCAACTTCACTCAACTTTTACAAATTTCATATTTTGTAATGGATTTTAAGTATCATTCAATTTAGGAAAACAGAAGAGTATTAACTGGTAACCATATTTGTGAATATAATGTACTTGATAGATTTGTGTTTATCAAAAAATAATTTCTAACGTTGAAAGCAAAACTTAATATTTACAAAAAAACAAGCTTCACATATTTAATTAGTGCAGCATAACATACCGAAGATGGTACATTTATTATTCTACATGGTGTCTGAAACCTTTAGGGCCCAATTCTACAAACTGAATAGAACTGTAAATTGAATATTCAGAAACTGGGAAGCTATACTCTTGAACAACATCTGTGAGGGACGTTTTTGTAAGCTGCTTTCGTTTGCAGAGCAAACAACTGCAGAAGTTGTGTAATGTTCAGGAATGAGGCCCGTTTATGGGATGGTGTTTTCAACAGTTACGATAGCTAAGTTTGGAGATACAATCCACATGCCAAACGTATCTGGTCACCGGCTACGATTCTCTATCAGCTTGTGAGCTGGAATTGTAGAAGAGCAGTTAAGGATCATATCTTTTGCTCACCTGTTTGAATGGATCATGTTACCTGGTGTTCATGCGTAATGTGCTATCAAAGTTGTTGGACACAGTCTGCAAGAGGATAAGAGGATGTGGGCGCAACTTGATAGTGCACCTGCTCACTTCGATGTTGTCTGTGATCACTGGACAGTGAGGGCAGCAAGGTGTGAGGTTGATCTACTGTGAAGAAACAGGTGATTTTTAATTGCATTGTATTTGATTCTCAGTAGAAATAAAAAATAAAAAAAATAAAAAATAAAAATTTGCTGGTAATTCCAAATCTAATACTGGCAATAATTAAATACATGTACACTGATTTTATCACAATTTGTATTTTTTATTCAATTGATTTTGGTTGAGGAAGAAATCCTATTTCTTATTTTATTCATTTAATACCTCACGTGTATCATAGATTCTCTAATCATTAGATTGGAGAGAGAGATCCTGTTCCATGACCAAGTGATTGCTGGATCTCACTCTGGATTTTTTCCTATATGGGTTTATTGAGTAGTAATTGGAAAGTGAAGCAAAATTTCATGTCCTGTTGTAAAGCATGAGGTTAGTGATTCCCACTTCAACATTTGGTCTGAGATGTAAATTGTTACTATATTATTTCTGTCATTGTGAAGTGGAACTTTGCTATTGAGGGGGGGGGGGCGCGGTTTGAAATGAAAGCAGCATACAAAATCGTTCCTCATTCAAGATCTCGTAATACATGAAATATGCATTTCTGACCATTGGTTTGTATCTCAAATTACTCTATTTACAATCTTCTAAAATCTGTAGAATTTTACCTTGACATCATTGCGTACACCTCGGATAACAGACAAATTTTACGTTCCCTTGGTTAAATTATGACTTCATTACAACGTACATCGTTCGAATGTCTTGCTCTGATTGGTCAATACGACATGTGTTCTTTGGTCCATTGAAATCGATCAGCTTTATGCTGTTAACTTTGGTATGGCTTTCATCTTTACGTATTTGGCATGTGGGTGCTCACGGAGTGATGTCCAAATGATCTGGTGGCTTGCCTTAAAGGTTTGAAACACGGTAAACACTCACCTGAATGAGCTTAATGACCACTTTGGCCTTGCCCCACAGAAATTTACATGGAAACTCTTAGTATAATGACCAACTTCAATCCAGAGTTTTTGGTTCCATTTGTGTATAAACTTATATTAAAAAACCCTGTTTTTAATGGTCAATCAGTTCTCTTAACTTCCAGTTACGTTATTACACTATTCTCTTAAATCAACCAATCATAATCAAGGAAGAGATGCAGAAATGCAGCCATTGCTTTTTTTTTTCATCTTATACAAAGACTTTTTTATTGTTTTTAATCATGTTGTTGATTTTTAATTATTTTGATTGAACCAGTATAAAATGACCACTTTGCTTGGTCCTGTGGGTGGCATATTATAGACTGGTTTCACTGTATTTTTAATGCATTTTTACTTGAAAAAGTCATTTTTTTAATTGGAAAGAGTATTTATGTAAATTCCTTTGTACTTAAAATGGAAATAATTTGGAGCGAGATTAACCATTGATTTTCCTTCCCCTTTCTTTATTGCAATCATTTTCATAAATTAACAGGATTCACTTACGCGCTATCTTTATAATCTGACATTGAACATTGATTGAAGTAAATTAATTTGTTCAATTTGAATGTTGGTTTCTAAGAAGCTGCTGGTAATAACCAGTTTGTATATATATTTTATAGGGAGTGCAAGTGACTAGGTCATGAAGGGGCCAAGAGCCTAGAAAATGGGATCGCTGGTTCCAAACATTGGAACCACGCAATATACGTACTAGTAACGTTGAAACAGGTGGCCAGTAAAAATGACATCTCTTAAATTATTATGTGAGTTTGTGTATCTTATATTATTATTAAGACATTTAATACCATTATAGTATTTATAAATTAATATTAGAACGCTTTTTAATCGCTTTTAATCACTTAACGAAAGAATGCCATCGTTCGTGGATGTTTCTTTCTTTTGGAAAACGATAGATATGTAAATCGCTCTTTTGGCTCCTTCTTGAGCAGTGAGGCACTCAACAATTTCACATCTTAAGTGTTTATATACTGGGTTTATACAAAGCGATTTTATTCCATCTCTATTTAAGAACCAATGTTAAATCCCAAAGCGAGAAGATTTGTTTGGAACCAGTTCGAGTCATGTGACTGAAGAGCACCCAGGATTGATGTCACACTTGCACTCCCTATACATTTCTATATATAAAAGTTTAATCACTTAATCCTCTCTGCATCTACCTGGTCCAAAAGCTTTATTGAAGCTTATTCTGATATTTTGAGTATTAAAAAGATGGGAGATGACTCCAAATGTAGCTAATTATATTTAGATGTGCTTTTTAATAGTTTTGGGATTTTAAAATATTTTATTAAAGGTTTAATGGTCAATATGAAATATCAATTAACCTGCAGCTGATATGGTTATTATGCAAGGATAGAGCTATTTCTGATATTGTTTGGCCAGTTGTTAAGATGAGAAATATTACAAAGTGAGCATTTACTTTATTATTAAGTAAATGTATGTCCTTTTTTTTTTTTGTTATTGATACTAATCTTTGATTCACTATTATGAGGCATAGAGACATTTTATGTTTATCTGTTAAGAATTTAATCTTCACTTTCCCATTGTTGAAATTGGTCCTTAACGCTAGTACATGAATATAGTGGTTTTGCAAGTAAAAAACAATATAATCTTTTTAGTGAAATGTAGTATTTGTGTTATGCATTGTATAATTTAATATTATAATCAGAATTTTTATTCTGATTCACTTACGCTATAAAATTTGGAGAATATTGATATTCATTCAAAAATAGTCTGCAGACTTATTTATTTCGGTTTTGTTAAACTTGTTAATTGTTCAGAACACAGTTGCTGCAGATAATAAAAGATAAAATCTTAAAATTTTTAATTATCAAAACAATTACTGGTACTTGCATATTGTTTTCAACAGTACTATTGCCTTCTTTTAGACAACTAATTTACTGAAAACAGAGTACATGTCTGTGTAATTTAATACATGTGTAATTTGAAAGATCAAAGCAATATGTAATTTTAATCATGGTTTTTTACCATAAAAATTTATTGCATCAGTGTTTGCATAATTTTTAAAAAAAATGTAATATTAAGAAATCCCAAGGTAAATAATCCAAAATAAATACATGTATTTCCAAAAGGATTCAGGCTGTGTTGAATTAAGTGAAAATTTATTTCAACTAAAATAAATTTCAGAAGGTGTATCCCTTTTTTTTGTGCTCTTAGAATTGTAAATAGGTCTACCCATTTTCATTTGCTGTTGCTTTTCAATTTGCATTTAAAAATGGGTTTGCCTTTATAATTCTTTATAGGAGACAGAACATGCTAGAATATTTCTCAATTTCAACATACGGCAAAACATAATTCCTTAAGTTTTGAATTTTTTTTTTTATAAATGTAAATCATTTTCACACATGAACCTTCACTACGTTTGCTTTGAAACTGCTACAAGACTGTTCAGTAAATGAAAATTACTGGTATAAATAATTTTGGAAATGTTTATTTCAAAGCATCACAAGTTAGGCTATTTATTGGAATATTTTCCTCAACATTAATACAGTTGTTCATCCCCTACCCAGGTGTTTGCTTTCCTGAGGGGAATGATTCTTTTACTTTCTTAAAAAGCCAAGCTTTCATTGCATCATGAAACCAGTAATTTTTTATCTCTTAGTGTTTCCTTCAAAAATCATAAAAAAAAATTGGATGCAAGAAATATCTATAAACTGTTTTAGAAATGATAAGTCTCAATCTTAATTTGGGTTCATATAAAAGATTGATTTCTTGCTGCCTTTATGTAGACTGCTTAGTGCTAGATCATCCTCTCTTGTACTTTCAGTTGCTGTGGCAGAAACATCAGTTTCATGAAGTAGAAGTCATTTAGGTCACTAAATATTAGTTACATAGTAAGAGGGCTGTCATTTTGAAAACATCATTTTTTCCATCTTATGGGTGTATTCCATGAATTTGTTAGTGAATTGAAACATATTAGTCCATTATGATAATTCAAGGTTTCATCACAATTCTGTGTATGTACAGGCTTTATGGAAAGGAATATTGCAGCTTGAATGATATATTTGTTTTATTTTTTTATAGTTTTATTGCTGCTGCCCCCGCGACCCTAACGGATAAGCGGGTTTGAAAAGTAAGTAAGTAAGTATAGTTTTATTTTTTATAATGCTGGGACATGAGAACAAGTGTTACATTGGATTAAAGAAGAACTGTAAGAGATTTTCCATATATTCAGAATGCAGCTTTATAATTCTTGGTTTATCAGATTCATTTGTGCGTCAGGAAGAATATTAACTGATGAGGAAGTGAATGAACATAAATGATAACTCTTTAAAACAAAAGTTTATTAATAAAATTAGTTTTGTTTTTTATATCATTTTAACACATTTTTTTTTGTAATATTTCTCCCGACATGCTTTGATATCGCATCATTCTCAAAGTGTAAGTATCAAAGTGCATCAACAGAAATATATGTAATTAAAAAAATGTTAAAATGTTATAAATAAATAATAAAATTGAACATTAACATAAGACCATATGGACTGAAAAAATAAAATTAGATATTACTCTTTATTGAAGAACCATTGTGGGTTCAGATAGTTGTAAAATGTTTTTTTTTGCTATATGTTGATGAGTGTTATTGAACTAAAAATTAGAAAGTATGACTTAGCTGTCTACTTTAGGATATATTTAATCAAAAAATCTTCTTTAAAATTTAGTTGGTTTGTGAATATTTTAGCATTTACCTTTTAATGACTAGTGTAAAGAAATAGTTTAACTTTTGATAGATGGGTTTTAAGACATTCTAGGCCCCTTGGAGTTCCATTAATTTGTTTATGATCCTATTTTTATTCAAGCTGGAAGCAATTGTTTTTAAAAGGTAGAATAGATTTTCATTCACCAAAAGCAAATTGAAATCAAGAAAATTAAACATATCCATTGGATTAATGTTAAATTAATCAGAGGATATGTGGGTTATATATTATAAATCGTATATTTTTGTTCACAGGCGGGTTATATATTATAAATCGTATATTTTTGTTCACAGACATATATGAGGAAAAGAGAAATAAAAAAGTAACCAGAATACCTGTGGATATGAAATCAGCAAAAACAAGACGCCACCGCTTTTCCACAACAAGGTTTATTCACCATATATCTTTATATATGAATAAACCTTGTTGTGGAAAAGCGGTGGCGTTCTTGTTTTTGTTGATATATGAGGAAGACTTTTTAAGAAGTCAGTGCCTCTAGGCCATTGTTTAAAGTAAGAAATGAACTACACTGCCAAGGGCAAGTCAAAAAGAAAGTTACATTTTTAGACATCTACTGCAGAGAAAATACATGTGACTCAATGTCAATGTGAACGAGGCACAAAATTTTAATTTGATTACAACAATTTAATATGAGAACCTGACGTAACACAACAAATGACCAAATGATAATTTAGTTCTTGCCAACATATAGTGCCGCGGCTTTTTTTTTGTTATTTATTTAATTTTTTGATTTATGTGGAAGACATTGTGTTTGTACCATCACTGCCTAATGATCTGGTACAACTAAGAAGCCATATCCCAAGTACCTTTGAAGCCATAGATGCTTGTATGCTGTTGTGTTTATAGAAAGAATTGGGATATCATTTGGACATTTATTGCATTACATGAATGAAGCTCTCATATTGAATTATTATAATTGAAATGAAACTGAGTTTTTCTTTCTATTGGTGCCTTGTACAGTTCTCTGTCAGAAGTATGTTATCCTACAAAAGTGATTTTTTAAAATAAAACATTCATTTTTATTCATTTATCCTGTATATGAATATTATTTTATTTTGTTTTCTGCTTGTTATCACTATTTATATTACACAACTATCTTATACTATTTATTCATTTATTTAATGCTATCAAATATTTTTTTTAATATGTCTAAATTCTAATCTACATAAAATTTCAGGGAATTAACTCAGAAGGCCATCAAAATGGGAAAATATATTCATAGATCTGAGTGGATGTCTCATTTAAAATATGAGTGGGCATATCCTATCTCCATAAAAATGATTTCTGGATATGCCACTGCTTTTATGGTAAATATTGTTGAATATTTTGCTTTAAAATAGGGTCAGTCCATATGAAATCAACCAATGGGTGTTGCTGACATATTTTATTTTATTTTTACACAAGCATTTTCGGTTTATGTAGGTATCTGGGAGTATAAAATGATTTTTTTAAAAAAATTCCCACTACCACTATGGATTCTAGGAGCCATTTTGTTTATAGGGACCAGCCATTTTTGGCGTTTTTAGAGGTTAGCAATAAGTTAAATAACTTTTTTATTTATTAAGATATCAACTTGAAATAAAAACCATCTTATTCTAAAGGAAACCATCTACAAATCATGTTATGGCCAAAAATGTGTTAAAGTTTAAGGAAATAACCTAAAACTTAACTAGAAAAATGTGTTTTGATTAGAATAAATTGAAGAATTTAGGGAATTGTTTCCAAAGAAGGGATTAAAGCACAACTTTAATATTTTTTTCCCCTTAAAGATTTAATAGAGGACAAGAATTAAAAAAATTTTTCAAAATTTTAAATGCCTCCTTTGGGTTTTACGGCCCTTCAAATATTGCAACTTGTCCAAAATTGCCGATTTTCAAGCAGGTATATCTCAAAAAGGACTGAATCAAGAAATCTGAAATTTTCACACAATACCCTTCTAATAACTGGTAATCAACACATAAAATTTCATCATTGTGTTTTAAAATACATAGTAGAACTCACATAAACGCCTGAAGTTTTAAACACTGAAAAAGAAGTGAGTTACATTAGAGAAAAATAAATATCCTGTTAGTACAATATAGGCAGCATATGGATATTAATATTATGTTTTAGCTAGATTTACTATTACTTTTTAATTTAGATTTTTGAGAACATACAATTAATGCAATCAGTAATAAGTACTGGTACACTGAAAATAATGTTGAAAGATCTGGTATACTGCATTCTAATAATAAAGGAAAACTAGGCCTATACAGGGTGTATCAGGTTCGATGGTCATAAAGTACCTAGCGTTGTTCTCCACAAAATTCTAAGCATAAATTTTCCTTATCCATTTTTCAAAATTCTCAAAAAAAATGTTTGAAATCGTTATCCAAAGTTTGGCTTTTATGATGTAATTCTAAGCCTTCTGATGTAATTCTCAGCATTCTGACGTAATCTATCTATGCCATTTACTGTCCCTGCTGAAGGCAAGTTCATTCATAAAAGGGTAGGAGACAGAGTCAATAGACTCGCTTACTTCGAAAATAAACAAAAGTTGCTCTACTTTAATGAGCTCTAAATGAATTGATATTTTAAATTAACGAAAATTCATAGCTAAAAATCATCATAGCTGCTAAACTGACTCAATGCTGATAGGAAATATTGTAAATAGTCAAGAATAATTAGGACTCTTAACATCAGAAGGCTTAGAATTACATCAAGAAGAACAACGTTAGATACTTTATGACCATCGAACCTGATACATCCTGTATATACAAAATGTGTAAAAGAGAGTACCCAGGAATATGTTTAAATACATTAAAATAACTGAAAAACAAAACAAGCCTACTTACATTTTACGGTAGATTCAATCCTTTTTGTGCATTGAAACCTTAAAAAAATACTAGAGTTTTTAAATTATTTAATTGGTAAACTATAATTGTCTTTGGGCATGATCCAAGTCATTTTATTTACTTTAATCTAGTTGTCCAAAGGTCATCACTGTATGGAACAGTTGGGAAATTTCTTGACATAATTTTTGAGTTATGTTGTAGCCCCGGCCCGTCTTGGTTTTAAACTCCAATGGTGATAATTTCCTCAAAACCTTTTTGATTGGTACCCACACTCTGTCAGTTTTTGAAATCTTGAATGATGTCCGAGGCTCATGTGGATGATAAAAATGAATCATCAAGTCACCATGTTCATACTGACATTTTTAACTTTACCAATTCACCAGTTCTGATCATAAACACATACCAAAATGTCATTTATTTTGAAAGAGCCAGTTTCAAAATATGGTAGAAGAGAAACGTTATGTTCACTGTAAGTTTCACTTTTTGAGTGAAGATAACACTGAATCACCCTAGGATTTAGTGGCACAAACTTGTGATAAGTTCTTGTTTCTGGTACCTTTTTACAAGTTTTAAATCTTAGGCTCAGCTTTGCTTCATTTGTACTTATTACTGTTTGCATTAATTGTATATTCTCAAAAATCTAAATTAAAAAAAAAGTAATTGTAAACCTAGCTAAAACATAATATTAATATTCATATGCTGACTAACAGGATATTTATTTTTCACTAATGTAACCCACTTCTTTTTCAGTGTTTAAAACTCCAGGTATTTATGTGAGTTCTACTGTGTATTTTTGTTTTTTTCTTTAACAAAAAAAATACTTCTGATTAAAACATTATGATGAAATTTTATGTGTTGATTACCAGTTTTTAGAAGGGTGAAAATTTCAGATTATTTGATTCAGTCCTTTTAGAGATACACCTGTTTGAAAATCAGCAATTTTGGACAAGTTGCGATATTTGAAGGGCCGTAAAACCCAAAGGAGGCATTTAAAAGTTTTGAAAATTTTTTTAATTCTTGACCTCTATTATATCCTTAAGGGGAAAAAATATTAAAGTTGTGCTTTAATTCCCTAAATTCTTCAATTTATTCTAATCAAAACACATTTTTCTAGTTAAGTTTTAGGTTATTTCCTTTTGGCCATAACATGATTTGTACATTGTTTCCTTTAGAATAAGATGGTTTTTATTTCAAGTTGATATCTTAATAAATAAAAAAGTTCTTTAACTTATTGCTAACCTCTAAAAACGCCAAAAACAGCTGGTCCCTATAAACACAATGACTCCTAGAATCCATAGTGGTAGTGGTAAATTTTTTTAAAAAATCATTTTATATTCCCAGATACCTACATAAACAGAAAATGCTTGTGTAAAAATAAAATAAAATATGTCAGCAACAAATTAATTTTTTATTAGTTGATTTCATATGGATTGACCCAATTCATTGATAGACATTTCATAAAAGCTACAATATTGAACAATGAAAAATGTTAAAAATTATTTATAAAAAATCTTAATAAAAATAAAAACCCTTTTTTTGTGCATCACACTTCCTGTATCCACACACAAGCTTTCTTGCTTTAAAGATTTATAAAATACTAGCTGAAATCTCTGGTGTTGCTTGGGTTCGTTGTTTGATGAAATTTTGCAATATCTGACGTGAATATACAGTAAAAATGAACACATGAAAAAGGCTTAGAATTAATCCTTTGAAAATTCAAAAATTGAAAAACCCCCCAAAAATTCTTTTTAAATGCTCCTAAAGGACAGCCCTCTCCAGCAATTGTTTTTATCTATTTAATTCTCTAATAAGTTTGGATAAACATTGTCTATAAGTTCCCTATATTACAAAATTCATATGAAAAATAAATTTCTCCAATTTATGGCTCAGTAGCAAAGCACCTTCACCAGTTTGAAGAACTTTTCAGCAAAAGCTTGAGAAGTTGCATCTCCTAGATATTTGTTTTTTAATAGGTCTCCTCAGAGTTTAATAAAAAAAACAAAAAAACAATACATATAATAATTTTTATTTATTTCGTTTGGACTTTTATTTAATAATTTATTTATTTATTATCCTCTTCAAAACTTATGCCAAGATGAAGCCTTATGGCAAGCATTAATTTCATCAGCAATTGTTGACGCAACATACAAACACAGGCAGCTGAGTTTTGATGCAAACAAGACCAGCCGATTGTTGGTACAAACAAACAAACAAACAAACCAATCCAAATCTTCCTTATACAGTGAAACCTCCCATAGCGGACACCTCCTAATAGAGGACACAGTTTAACAAGTCCCGGTCCCTTTGATAGTAACTCCCGTTTTCCCTCTAAATAAAGGACACCTCTATTTAGCAGACAAACTTCATGGTCCCATTGGTGTCTGCTATTTGGAGGTTTCACTGTACATATAGAATTGACTGCTTTGTCCATGGTATTTGTTGGTGACAGACTGCAAAGAGCATTGTCAAATAAACCAACAAACAAAAAAATCCCAGTCTTTGTTAGGCCATGCAAAATAAATTCTATGTTTATCGTCCCCACCTGCCCGGAATTCTGCCGTTTTTAAATTTTTTCTTTTTCCTCTAAAAAAATATCCGCCCGCCCCTCTTTCCATCCATACAAACAAATTTGTAAGCATAATGTACTGAACATATGACACACAAGTGTGACAATGAAAATCGAATCGAGTTAGACTGATTCTATGTCAAAGTCGATAAAGGCAAAGCAAAGTGGTACTTCATATTCGTTGTGGCGTTCGATAAGTTCTCTAATAACTTGAATGTGGTCGATCGTGCTATATACGCTTCGAAAGCCCGCTTGTTCTCTTGGTTGTGCCGAGTCTAATGCTGAATCAAGTCTGTTTGTCAGGACTTTACTGAAAATCTTATAAACAACTGACAAAAGCTGATAGGGCGATAGTTCTGGATATTTTCTCTGTCTCCTTTTTTGAAAAATAGAACCATCATTGCATTATTCCAATCATCTGGTACATCTGACATCTCAAGGCATTTAGTGAAAAGATCTGCCGGTAACTTATTAAATTCTTCTCCTGCTTCCTTAATCAGGTCGATTGTAATTCCAGCTTTTCCGGGGCACTTTCTTTTCTTCATGGATTTAATAGCCTTGTCAACTTCGCCTTCCATAACCGGTGACACTTCTACTTTTCTTACGTTATCATCATCCTCACATTTGTAAAGTTTATTGTAGAAGTCCCCCACAATTTCGATGATTTCACTTCCATTCTTCGTGATTGTGCCATTTGCTCTCTTGAGTGCAAATATTCCTCTTATTCCGATGCAGAGCTTTCTCTTCGCAGTTTTCAAACTCTTGTTATCTTCAACCGCCTTCTTGACAAGATTGCGGTTGAACTTCCGAACATCTTCTGTGATGTGTTTCCTTATTGCTTTGCAAAGCTCCGCATATTCTATTACTGATCTTGTATCTTCTCTTTTTGGCTTCATTTCTCTTCGTTTTTTCATTAATTTCCTCGTTTCTTCTGTTATTTTCGTCTGTGGTTTGGAAACTTGTTCTCCAGCTACTTCTTCCGCTGCTTCTTTTAAGTGTTTAGTTAGTGTATTGTTAATATCTGTAATGTCATCTTCCTGGATGCTGCTCTGTAAGATTTCAAAGCGATTTCGCAGTTCTAGCTGGAATTCCGTTCTGCGTTCCTGTAGGCGTGCAATGTTGATGATCTTTGTGTTCTTGAAAAGTTTTCATCTTTCTGTTCTCGTGTTTAGAACAAGTTTCCATCTTACCAGTCTGTTCCTGTATTGAAGTTGTTGAGAACAGTGCAGTCTTGGATCAAGTACTTCCTATTTGCCAGAATGTAATCTATTTCACTAGTTGCTCCATTTGGGCTTTTCCAAGTCCATTTATGCTGAGGTTTCTTCTTGAGAAAGGAATTCATGATGTGCATTTGTCGTACTCTGCAAATTCCACCAGTTTGCTTCCTCTTTCATTTCTTGCCATATCCAAGACTACCAAGGAAATTTTCTCCTTTCTTTTTTTTCTCCGACACCGGCGTTAAAGTCACCCATGACTACTTTCAGATAATAATTTCCTGTTTGGTTCATCTTGCTAACTTCTTCATAAAAGTCATCGACTTCCTCATCAGAGTAGCTTGTGGTTGGCGCATAGACCTGTATGATCTGTATCTTGTATCTTCTCGACAATTTGATGACCATTCTTGTAATTCTGTCGGAGGCACTATCAAGCTCAATGATTTGATTGAGGCACTCTCCCGTCGGTTGTTCCTCTGTTGTATAGTACGTGCCCACTGTTCAGTTCAATTTTATCTTCACCTTTTCTTCTTACTTCGCAGAGTCCAATGATATCCCAGTTGGTCCTATCCAATTCTTCTTCTAGTTCTTGCAGATGACTCCCTGAGGAAAGGGAACGTCTGTTATACGAGGCGCATCCAGAAAGTAAGTTTCCCTATTTAAAAAAAAAAAAAAAAAAGAACTCACACTTAGAGGAACATATTTATTGGCAACAAGTACAGCAATGTTTCAGCTATTTTTCAACATAGCCACCACCAGAATTGAGACACTTGTCGTATCGTGGGATCAACTTTTGTATCTCCCTGTCGTAGAACTCTGCCGCCTGTGAATGGAACCAGCGTGTGACAGACGTCTTCAGCTCTTCGTTGTTGCCAAAATGCTCACCGGAGGACAGGAATTTCTTGAGGTGCAAGAAAACGTGAAAATCGCTGGGAGCAAGATCAGGGCTGTAGGGTGGATGATCAAACAACTCCCAGCCAAATTCCGTCAAAACAGCTGCTGTGCATTGAGCCGTATGTGGACGAGCATTGTCATGGAGGAGCACAACACCTGCAGTAAGCATTCCACGCCTCTTGTTTTGAATGGCACATCACAATTTCCACAGTGTTTCACAGTAACGGTCAGCGTTCACTGTTTCACCACGTGGAAGGAAGTCAATGAGCAGAATGCCCTTCCTGTCCCAGAGCACAATGCACATCACTTTCCGTGCCAACAGCGTCTGTTTGAATTTCATCTTGACCGGAGATCCACCATGCCGCCAATGCATTGACTGCTGCTTGGTTTCCGGGGTGATGTGCGAAATCCAAGTCTCATCGCCCGTGACGATCCTGTCGAGGAACTCGTCGCCGTCATCGTGATACCGTTGCAGAAATGTCAGTGCTGCTCCTAAGCGTTGAATTTTGTGTTCGGGTGTCAGGTTTTTCGGCACCCACCTGGCACACAATTATTTGAACAGCCGGTGCTTAGTGACAATCTCATGCAACAAGGATCACAAGCTCAACAAGATCATCATTAATGAGGATGGTCCCCACTGCGCTCTTCATCATGGACACTTTGACGACCTTCAGAAAACTGCCTACACCAGCGACGCACCATCTGCTTACTCATGATGTTCGGCCCATAGACCTGACAGAGCTGACGATGAATTTCAATTGGCGCAATGCTTTGTGCATTCAAGAACTTTATCACCGACCGAACCTCGCAGGCGGCGGGAGAAGAAATAAGAGCTTCTATTTCGGACCATTGTTACCACGCTATTGGCACGAGGCGGGACTTGTCCGGCTGGCATATGATTGATACGTCATAGATCTGTTACGCATGCGCAATTGGCACGGCTAATTACGTTTACTTTAAAGGGGAAAACATCGGGAAACTTACTTTCTGGATGCGCCTCGTAGGTAGCCAGGGTTAGTGTCTTGCGGTGGTCAGGCCCGAACCGGATATTTTTAGCACCCTCTGCCTTCAGGGTGGACAATCTGGCTGCCGCGAACTGAGGGCCATGGCTGATTTTGATAGGTAATCATGGCTGATTTTGAAGGGTAAGTGTTTAGAGAGTAGTGGGCCAAGATCCTCTGCGCTGGCCCAGTGCGTGTTGGAGGAAGCCCATCCACGTCCGTTCACAAGGCATGGTTACTAACAGGCTGCCCCAACCAGAAGGTACGGATTGGACATTAGGCTTCTACTCCTAGTTGATTCCTGTAAGTCCTTGAAGGCAATTAGAGGGTCATCCCCTAGTTATGAGTAGAACCCATTTGCAGCCCCAGTCAAATTTCTATATTTATGTTTTGATAATTGAATACTGTTACTAGCTCACAAGAAGCATCACATAGATTGTTTTTCCCCCCAGAACACTATAGGGTACAAAGCTCTAAACAGTACCGTGGAATAAAACCAAATGCAACAATCTTTGTGGACTATAGAGGTAGTATATTAAATTTATAATGTAACATTTATTGTGCTTTTAACATTTTTTAAAGTTATTAAAAAAAACTGCCTACTAAAAATTATTAATGCTTTTTATATTAAAACAGTACGAGTTTTTTATATGGCTAGTTCAATTTTAGGCTTACAAACGCAGTATAAATTGTATAACAATAAAAGTGGAACTGTACTTAATTTTTACCCTGAGCCATCCGGCTTTTTAAAAGGAAAAATAAACGGTATAAAATTATTGGCGGTTGCTTTTATGAAACTACACACACTGAATGAGCATATTATTATGCCCACCCTGTCAGTATCTCGTTGGGCCATTTTTTGCCTTTAATACTGCGATGATTCTTCGTGGCATTGATTCCACGAGATGTTGGAAGGTGGTGGGAAGAATCTGACACCATGCCTGATGGATAGCACTGTCTAGTTGTGCTAGATTGGACGGTGGTGGATCCAGCCGTCTGATCGTTCGTTCGACTTCGTCCCACAAATGCTCAATTGGAGTGAGGGGGCCACCGAAGTAAGGTAAAGTTCCCCTCATGTTCTTGGAACCACTCCTGCATAATACGAGCTCTGTAGCATGGCGCATTGTCTTGCTGGAAGTAGCCATCTCCATTGGGGTACGCCGTTAATATGACAGTGTGGATTTGAGCGGCGACAATACGGAGGTATGCTATGCCATCCAGACGTTGTTCAACACGTATTAACGGATCCAATGCATGCCAGGAAAACATTCTCCAGACCATAACACAGCCCGCACCGGCCTGAAGGGTTGTACTCATGCATGCGGGGGCCATGCTTCCGTGCCGTTTCCGCCAGATTCTCACGCGGCCGTCTGCATGATATAACTGGAATCGTGACTCAGCAGACCACATGATTTGTTTCCACTGCTCGATAGTCCAGTCCTTGTGCTCCTGAGCGAATTAGAGTCGTTTCCGCTTGTTGGCCTCAGACAGCAAAGGTGTGCGGACAGGTCTTCAACTTCCGTATCCCATGCGATGCAGTGTGCGGCGGACAGTGCATTCAAAGACCGTTTTTGAGGACCCCTGATTAAGGTCAGCAGTAATTTGATGCACAGTTGCCCTTCTGTTATCCTTTACCAGTCGTGACAGTCTCCGTTCTGTCCGATCATCAACCATCCGCGAGCGGCCACAACGCGAATGTTCAGACCCCGTCTTCCGGCTAACCATCCAGTCTTTAAATACTTTAACGACGGCTGCTCTTGAGCACCCCACGAATGCTGCTGTTTTGCTGATACTCGCTCCATAGCTCCGAGCACCTACAAAAAAAAATGAAAATGAAAAAATAATGGAAAAAAAAATTCAGTAATGTAGGAATCGAACCCGGAAAAGTAAATCCACAGAACGTGATGTTAATCACTGCGCCACCACTGTTAAGTTGTATATCCTTCTTCCCACTGGGTTTATCTAGCACTACAATAATAAACGTAAAATATTTTTTTTTCTCCGAAACGAAAGGCCATTGATTCAAATCCTTTTACACAGAAGATATATTAATGTTCTAGATTGACCTCCTAAAAAAATTTCAACAAATTCCGTGATTACATGTCCATTGTGCATATTTCATCAAATTCGAAGTCCCGAATACACATCTGAAGAAATTATGTCTGGATACCGCGAAATTTATAATAAAAACTTGCTAAACTTTGTTTCACGCCAAACGACCCCACTGTTTACCTAAGGCAATAACCTACTTTCTGTTGATAAGGCTCACAAATAAGAGTGAATGAATAGATTGAGTTAACGGTTATTATTGTGAGCCTTAACAAAAGAAAATAGGTTATTGCCTCAGGTAAACGGTAGGGTCAGTTGGCATGAAACAAAGTTTAATTACATTATCTGAAAAAAAAAGCAACACAGAAAGAGAATGAAGTTAACTTTTGTTGTATAGTTTGTGATTGGTTTTATTATAAACGAATATTTACAGATACATAAATCATAAAAGAATTAAACAGTTCGTATCATGGATCACGTGCCCGGTTAGAAGCACAGCTTCACATATTGTTTGCCGTCAGTCTGTATCCGAGGACTGGGGCACACTATCTGAGTAAAAAATCGCACTTGCTTCCGGTCTCATTGCCCATGACCCCCTTCTTGGTCAGCACCCTCTATTGGCGTTGTACGCATAACACTCACAATCCCCCTTCTTGCGTACATCCGTGGGCTACAACAACTTGACAAATAGTTTAACTCCGATACACATCCTCGATATTAAACTTATTTAAACTTTTTAATATTTTGTCGCGCTGACGTTTTTCGTCAACATGTCTGCTTCCAAGTCTTCTGATTTCTCATGCGCTAATCTGATGTTTCCCTTTTTCACTTTGTCTCTAACAAAGTGATACTTGCGATTAATGTGCTTGGTGCGGGAATGTGATTTTGTTCCCGATATCCAAGCCATTGCAGCTTGGCTATCAGTACGTAGAGTGATTAGTTTTGGAGCATAGTCACCAAAACCCAATTCCCCCTCCGTGGGCACTACCTTGACGTGGTGGAGGGGCTTGAGTGCCTCAGTGACGCTAAGGGCTATGCTGGATCGGGTCACCCATGCCAGACAGGCCTTAGCAGAGAGGCCAGACTAAAAGTGTCTGGTCGGTTGTGGACCCTCCCAAAGGGACCAGTGCTCGCAATGGAGGCATGTTTTTTGACATGGCCTCCATTACGACCAGTACGTCCACCTGCGTGTTTGCCGTGCGCAGCGACCCTACTTCTGGGGAAAGAGGGATCTTGGTGGTTGAGGGAAGGCTTTCCGGAACAACACACCACTTTGGCCCCTGCTTCTCGGAAGGATGGGTGGTCTGGATGAGCCCGTCCAGATCAATCGGCTGGTCGTTGCTCCTTGGAGCTTCAGCCATAGGGTTAGGCGCTGCCTATATCCTCCTCGTATCCCTGGTGCCAATGTGCATCCCCGTGTTGGACTCGGTAGTGGGTGGGGAGCGATGGAGATGAATATTTATCCTACTTAATATGGGTAAGCAGAATAAGCAAGTTAACCAGAAACAAAAGAATGATCTTGAAGAGAGATCGAGTCGAAGACCGACAAAGAATCCGAAGTTTTTGGAGATGAAATTGGCAAGTGGGGAGTCATTTAAGACCATCTCCCCATTTCTAATTTCAAAAGAACTTAAACGTTTTCGCTGGGGATACAAAACATGTTAAGAGACTTTTCAACGGCCATCTACTTATAGAAAAATTTAAGGATAAGCAAGCCTCCACCCTGCTATCCTTGAAAAAGTTTGCAGGGAAAGCCATTTCGGTTTCTTCCCATGCAACATTAAATTGCAAGAAAGGTGTCTTCATGTGCCAGGACCTGGAAGGAATGGGTGACGAGGAAATCATTGCCGAATTGGATGATCAATCTGTAGTTGACATTCGCTGGATCGCTCCAAGGAGGAATGGTGTTCCTCATCCTACAAATTCCTTCATTGTTACCTTTGAGGGAACAGTTTTGCCGGATACCATTTACATCGGTTATATACACTGTCACGTGAGACCCTTTATCCCCAACCCGTTGCGATGCTTCCGATGTCAGAAGTACGGCCACACGAGAACAAACTGTCATTTTAATGCAGTTTGTTGCAAGTGTGGCCTGCCCGGACATGAGATAGAAGCTTGTTCGAACGAGTTCCGGTGTTGTAACTGCAAGGGAGCCCATTCTGCCCTTTCAAGAAACTGTCCTATTTGGCAGAAGGAAAAGAAAATCCAAGAGGTTCGTGTCCTTGGGGGTTTGTCTTTTCCGGAAGTACGTAGGCAGGTAGAACAAAACGAAGTCCGTAACTATGCAGCAGTGGTTAAGAGTCGTCCTTTTGTTAAGTCAGTTGGAACAATGACTGTTTTGAGGATCGCAGACTTTTCTTGTGGAACTTCCAACTCCACAGGACCATCTGCTAGCACTAGTCGGATTTCAAAATCAAGTACACCACCTGGAACTCCTCCAAAAACTTCGGAAAGGGAAGATGGCAAGAAACGCTCGTCAGAGGTGTCACCTTCATCTGATGTATCTAAAAAGCGTGTAGTGGACATAACACCAAATTCCCCAGTGTTGGGGGAAACTCGGATTTTTCCTTAAACCTCCAGGTGTCTTCTATTGAGGAGATGGAGCTTTCTAGGGAGTTTAGACCCACTTCTTAAATTACCTATCATGGCCCTATTACAAAGGAACCTTTTCGGCCAAGGAGCTTTCTTATTCTACAGACACTTCTACTACTTAATTTATATACAATGCGTATATTACAATGGAATATCAGAGGTTTTTCCCCTCGTCTCGAAGATCTGAAGCTATAGTTCATCCAACAAGAGAAAAACAGGGTGTCTCACAGGAAGTTTCAGATTAGCCAATCAGAGAAAGGGGGCCTCATGCGCTTAATCACTTCTGTCTCATGTCTCATTGAAGAAGCGCTGTATAATATTACAGCAGAAGCTTTAATATTATTCAATTGCTTTGCTTTAATTATAATTAAATATGTTGTACCCTTCAAAAAATTATCTTTTAACTCAATTTTATATATATCGTTGTTCGAGATTCCCTGGGCCTTTTCTTTCCAGGAGTCGAAAAGCGAGGAGAGGGGGGTGGTAGCTTCGCATGAAGACGCTTCGTTTCCTTCTTGAACAATTGTTCGAACGCAAGAAAAAGAAACTTGCGTTGCCTTGGAAGTTTCTCCTATCAAAGCAGATGAGCTTTTAAAACACTATTTTCCTTTAAAGTAGCAAAATACGTTCCACACAAATCTCCCTAGCCTGGCTGGGAATAGTTTTTCCTTGTTTGGCTGAAGAGTTGTTGCACGGGCGTCGCCATTACAAATTGACTTGTGCAGCCGCTGAAGGAGAGATCCCACAAAGCATTGCGGATGAGTGAGTAGTCGATATCAGACCGGAAACACACCCTGTTTTTCTCTTGTTGGACGAAGTATAATTGTTAATGAATATGAAATCTCCATTATGGCCTTGCAAGAGACTTTTTTTATTGTCAGCTCAGTCTCCAAGGTTACAGGATTTTGATATTATCCATAAAGATAATATATCTGGTGGGAGAGCCTGTGGAGGGGTAGCCATTTTAATTAACAGGAAACTTCCCTACAATATTATTTCGCTTGCTTCCCCTTTGCAATCGATAGCAGCAAAAATTCACGTAAGGAAAAATTTTTATTTGACGGTATGTTCGATACATTTTCCACCCGAGGAAAAACTAGAAATGAAGAGTTTAAGCTCTCTAATTAAAGAACTGCCTTCTCCCTTTTTACTTTTAGGTGACTTTAATGGACACAGTCCTATTTGGGGCTCGCGTTACATCTCTAACAGACGGCATATAATTGAAAACATTATCCAAGAATTCAATATTAATTTACTTAACGAACCTGTACCCACGTATTTACACTTAAGTAATTGCATTCTCTCTAATTTGGATCTGTCCTTTTCATCTACTACTATCACAGCCCAATGTCAATGGTCGATTTGTTCAGATTTACACGGCAGTGATCATTACCCAATATACATCGACATTTACACGTCTGTTTAGACCCTCTATTTTACCCAGATGGAATATAGCCAAAGCAGACTGGACAACTTTCTAGTCCTTTTTAAATTTTGAAACCAATGTAAAACTTGAATCTATCGATGCAGCTACTGAATTTTTTACTTCTCAAGTTCTTCAAGCAGCGGAAATTTCCATTCCTAAAATAAGAAGTTCCTCCTCAAAGATCCCAGTGCCTTGGTGGAATCAAGACTGTGCCCTGGCTATCCAAGAACGCAAAAAAGCCTTACGCATATTTTTAATTCGCAACCAACACAGGCGAATTTAATCTCATACAAACAAAAAAGAGCCAGATGTCGACGAATTATTTCAGAAAGCAAGAAACTCTCGTGGAGACAGTACATCTCCACAATAAATACAAATACTTCTCCTTCAGCCATATGGAGGAAAATTAGGAAACTTAATAGGAAACCTAATTCTCAAAAATTTCCCTTACTAAAGTACAATGGAAATTTGGTATGCAGTCCAGAGACTACAGCAAATATCTTTGGATCATCCTTTTCCTCCTCTTTTCAGTCTAAGAACTATACCCAGTTCTTTCAGCGACAGAAAAAGTTAAGGGAATCTTAAGCGTGGTTCCCACAAGCAGAAAAACAACGGCAGAAACTACAAAGCAGAAAAATTTTATGAAGTCACTTCCTGTTTTCGTCTCTTCTGGCCGACTGAAAATTTCTGCTTTTTAGAGTTGGGTTGAGTTCAACTTTTGTGACACAAGCAGGGCAGAAACGATTGCTCAGCCAATAGAAAACTATCTTTGCAGTGACGTCACAGTGGCGTCCTCTCTCTCTCTCACAAAATAAAAATGTCGGACACTCAGCTCACAAAGGTGCAGAGGCTGAGAAAGAAAATTGATGTAGAAGCGCTAATAGAAGAGGTGCGAAATATTAAATTGAATAAACAACAAATGAATGCAAAAATTCGATGTGATGATTGATGAGGAATGAACGAACTGTGTACGTACTGTGTGCAGTCGAAGCCGACCGTTTAGATCGATCGACGGCTTCGGTGCAGTGCATTTGTGTTGGGCAAAACTTCTGCTATCTTATCCTTCTGAGTTTCTGCCATGTGGGACACCTGCAGGAGCAGAAAGTAAAAAGACAGAAAAAAATACGCCCTGGTTTCTGCTCTCTTGTTTTCTGCGAGTGGGAACCACGCTTTACTCTTTAAACTTTAACTCGCAGAAATTAGAACATTACAATTCTCCTTTTTCTAAACAAGAACTTTTATCTGCACATATTTCAGCTCCAGGCCCTGATATGATCATATACCCCTTCCTTAAACATTTGCCACAAAAAGGATTGGATTACCTCCTTTCACTATATAACGTCATCTGGGAATATGCTTCTATCCCTCAGATTTAGAGAGAAGCTATTATAATCCCAATATCTAAACCAGGGAAAGATCCAACACTCCCATCTAGTTACCGCCCATCTAGCTTTAACCAGCTGTATTTGTAAACTTTTAGAAAAAATGGTTTTAGTTCGATTGGTTTGGTTCTTAGAATCTAATAACCTTATTTCAAATTATCAAAGCGGTTTCCGCTATTCCAGATCCACATTAGACCAACTAGTACGTTTAGAGCACGAAATTCATTTGGCTCAAAAATTTAAACATCATGTGGTAACAATATTTTTTGACTTGGAAAGGGCTTATGATTCTACCTGGAGATTTGGTATTGTTAAAAAATTATACGACTATGGTCTAAGAGGCAATCTCCCACAATTCATAAAAAATTTCATGGTTAATAGATTTTTCAGAGTCCGAGTGGGTTCATCCTTTTCGCAATACTTTATCCAGGAGAAAGGAGTCTCCCAAGGCAGTATACCAAGCCCAATGCTTTTTCTGATAGCAGTTAACGATGCCACTTCCCACATTCCTCCTTCGGTATCGATCTCAGATGCCACTTCCCACATCGATTAATGAGATGCTGTTTGTTGAACGCCAGCTGCAAATAACAGTGAACAATTTGCAAAGATGGAGTGAAAGTGTCGGTTTCAAGTTTTCCACTCAGAAGACGGTGGCTGTTCACTTCTGCCGTATTAGAGGATTACATCCAGATCCGGTTTTACTCGTCCAAAACTCTCCTATTCCAATAGTGCCTTCATATAAATTCCTTGGACTTACTTTTGATAATAAACTCACATGGACACAACACATCCGAAACCTAAAATCTAAATGTTTACGTGAGATGAACATACTCCGCTCAATTTCCTCAACAAAATGGGGAGCTGATAGACATGCTTTATTAAATCTCTACAGAGCCTTAAGAAGATCCAAGCTCGATTATGGTTGTTTCATATACGCAACAGTATCTCCCAGCGTATTAAGGTTACTTGATCCTGTCCATAACCTAGGGATCAGAATCGCCACTGGAGCCTACCGAACTAGTCCCACAGATAGTTTATATGTTGAAGCTTTTGAACCACCTCTTGAAATTAGAAGAGCCAAGCTTCTTCTCCAATATGCTTCCAAGATTTGGGATCAAACACAACATCCAGCACATCATTGTCTTTTTAAAAAGATACATAAACGGGGCACGTAGTATAAATAGAAATTTACAATCGTTAATGGAGGACCTAGACATTAAATTCCCTCCCATGCTTAATAGAGATACACGAAATCCTCCCCCAAGGCGCATTACACTTCCTGAAGTTATTTTTAAGCTTTGTCCGGGGAAAAAAATCCTCATTTTTACCTGAAGAAATTCATTTCCTTTATCGTGGATTTTTAGATAATTACCCCGACCGGATCCCTATTTTTACAGATGGGTCCAAAACCGACAATGGAGTAGGTTGTGCATTTTCAGTAAATAGCCTTGAACATTCACTGCATTTACCTGATCAATTTTCTGTTCATTCAGCTGAATTAATGGCCATAGCAAAGGCTCTAGAATATTGCCTTTCCTTCCCCAATACTAAATTTATTATTTTCTGTGATTCTCAGAGTGCACTTCATTCTATTATTCAATTTAACACCCGCAATCCTTTTGCCCAAAGGATTCAAGAATACTTATATCATCTAGAAACTTTAAATTCTAAAATTATGTTTTGCTGGATCCCTAGCCATATGGGCATTTTCCAAAATGAACTTGCTGATAAAGCAGCTAAAAATGCTATATCCAATCTGCAAATTTCAACAATTAAGTCTATTTCAGAACACATATATCCCCTGATTTATAAAAGACTTTTACAAGATTGGCAGTCAATTTGGTCTTTAATTTTAACAAATAAGCTAAGAGAAATAAAACCAATCATTAGCCCATGGAAATCCTCCTTTAGTCATATCAGGCGTGAAGAAGTAGTTTTAGCCAGATTACGTATAGGCCCATAGTTTCTTTTTAAAGAATGAACCCAGCCCAACGTGTTCATGTGGAACTCCACTCAGCATCAAACATGTTTTGATAGAATGTCCCTTATACAAAGATTTAAGAAAGCTATTGGATCTGCAGAACTCGTTAACAAGAATTTTAAAAGACGACTCTCCATTCATTAAAAGAATATTTTTATTTTTAATAAAACTCCATCTTTTTAAATTCATTTGATTTTAGTCTGAGAAATAATTTTATTTTATTTTTTTATTTATATTTTACTCATAACTTAATACAAACAGACTGTGTCTTTTTTAGTGTTTCTCATCATTTTAATGCTCAGATTTTAAATGTTTTTAATCGTTTTAGAATTTTTATCTAGCGTATAGGGCGCTAATGACCTTAGACGTTGACGGGGCCATTATAAAACCAAAACCAAACCATCTTTGTCTTTCAATTTTTTTATGAATGTTTTTCATCTGTTTTTTTTTAAACTTTTGGGGCCCATAAACTGTGAGTTTTTAAACTTTCTGGAAAACGATTTTGCATCCTTGGTTGCGTTCTAGCTTGCATCCGTGCAAGCATTTAAGGTTCCTGGCTCCAAATCCAAAAAAATGCCATAGTCTTTAGTACCTCTTAAGTATCGATATGCCCACTTGACAGCAGTCATGTGTACCTCCCGAGGATCACGCAATATTGAGATAAGCTGCTAATGCAATAAGCAATGTCGGGCCTTGTTCCCGTTGCCATATACATCAGGCTTCCGATCATCTGTAGGTAACGGTTGACGTTCGCTTTCAGCGAATCTTGATATTCATCCAGTTTCTAGTTAATGTCCCCCGGAGTCTTGGTTGTATTGCAGTCACTGAGTCCGAACCTTGGGAGGATCTTCTCAACATATTGGGTTTGGAGAAGCTGTATGCCGCGCTCGGAGTTGATGGCTTGGATCTCCAGGAACATGTCATCAACTTTTGTTAGTTGGAAATGGCTGCTGAGGTTCCCTACCCATTTTTGAATCACTTTACCTTTTCCCACTATTAGTGGGTCGTCAACATAAACCCCAATATATACTTTTTTCTCGTTCCCCTTTCATAAAAATACAAGGATCACTTTGTGACTGACTCAACCCCAAGCTTTCCATTGTGACCCCAAGTTTGTCGTGCCAACATTTATCAGACTACGGAAGACCATATAAGCCTTTCTTGAGTCTACAGACTTGATTTTTTCCATTTTCAAAACCCAATGGTTGGGTCATAAAAATATTTTCTGTCAACTCCCCATGAAGATATGCGGTCTTATCGTCATAAAATTCTACGTCAAGTTGCTCCTTTACTGCTAGTGCCATAAGGGCTCTGAATGACTCTAGCTTTATAATGGTACAAAGCTTTCCTGGTAATCTATCCCAGACTTCTGATTATGTCCCATCGCGACCAGTCTAGCTTTGCGTCTTTTGACTGTACCGTCAGAATTCATCTTAATAGTAAAAACTCATTTTGATTTGACTATTTTCTGATCCGACTCTTTATCAACTAACTCCCACATGTCATTAAGTTCCAATGAGTTTATTTTGTCAGCCATTGCGTTTTCCCATTCATCTTTGAAACTGAGTTTTGAACATTATCTAAGCTCTTTGGTATGGCTTCAGAGAACATCGCTTTATTTTGTATTCTCTCCTAACGTCTTACACCCATATCGGATAACCTGTTTTCACGTTCAATCAGCTCGTTTCGATGTCTCGCCCGTACCATTTCATTTGAAATACCCTTCTTTTTACCACGTCTACCATGTTCATTACTTGATTCCCTGCTGTCATCTAGAGTTGCATTATTAGTGTCTACATATTATTGCTCTGTCAAGTCGGGAAGTCTTTGCACTGGCTCAGGCTCATTTGGTGTAATTGTCGGTTCCTTGGTCTCATTCCCGTTCGCGTTACATTTAGGAAACCATTAAATTTGAACAGTTCTGCAGGACTTTTAGTTTCACTATCTGATTTTAGCAACGTTGATCCTAACACATTTTCATTCATCTTTACTGGTCTAGCTTCTACGATAAGATCGCACTCTTGATTGTATATTCCATATGCTTTTCTATTATTAGAGTATCCAACCAAAATGCCGCTCTCGGCTCTCTGATCAAACTTTGTTTTAATCTTATTAGGAAACTGGTAATATGTCAAACATCCAAAAATCCTTAAGTGTCTGACAGAAGGGGTTTTGCCTGACCATTTTTCTAGAGGCATCACACTGTCCTGCTTGGCCGGCGTCACGTTATGCAAATACACGCTAGTAGACATAGCTTCTGCCTAGAACTTTGCTGGTAATTGTGCATAGATTAATAAAGTCCTTGCCTTGTCTAGAAGTGTCCTATTCGCTCTCTCTACGACGCCATTACTCTGTGGACAACCCGGGACTGTCCTTTGGTGCTTAATAACTTAGTTTCGAAACAAATCAACATGTGAACTCCGTACCATTATCGGATCATACACTTTTAATGCACCTCTCTGTCTGATTTTCGGCCCAATTTTTGAAGTCTGTAAACGCTAAATATGCTTCATTCTTTTGTTTTAGGTAATAGGTGAATATCATCCCACTAAAGGTGTCTTCAATAACAAGTACATATAACGAGACCCCAATTGATTTACAAGGCATCGGCCCACATAAATCTATGTGAACGAGTTGTAATATTTGGCTTGCCTGTTCTACATTACTCTGGAAAATTTACTGTTAGTTAACTTCCCTTTCACGCACGAATCACACATGCCTAATTTCTCATCACGAAAATCTAGTTCCCTTACCATGTTTTCGATTTTTAGCTTATCTAGATATTCTTCACATATGTGACTTAATCTAAAGTGCCATAACCGTTTACTATTTTCAAGCCTAAGTTCTAAGCATCTTTCATTAATGTATTCGGACAATGAGGGGTTACCTTTAAGTACATATGTCTGGTTAATTTCTGCTGCTTATGCTATCGTTGTCCCAGTTTCCTCATCCTTAATTTTAGCGCCATCTTTATTAAAAATTACAACTAAACCCTTTTGAGTAATTTCTCTAACAGACAAAAAGTTTGTATTTAGATCTGGGACGTATTTCACGTTTTGAATGGTTAATTTATATTCATTACCATCACTTGTTTTTGTAGTGTATTCGATATCGCCCTTTCCTAGTATTTCGCAGCCTGATTCAGCTACATTCACTCGACCAGTTTCATTTTCCCAGTTTTCTATCCATTCTCGATTAAAGGTCATATGGGAAGTACAACCAGAATCAAGACACCAAGTTTCTTTATTAATGGTGGCCCTGTTGCTTTTATTGGTATAATTTACCTCTGGCTTCCTATTTAGTCCCGCCATCTTGCCATTCTCTTTTGGCATAGTGGCGCTATTTACACCTAATGCCCAATGTACGCTGTCGGAATGATTATGACCTGCCATTTTAGCTTCATTCCGGGATTTGAGATCATCAGGAGCATGGTTATCTCTCTTCTTATTACCGTTCTGGTTACACCAAATTTTTCCCGACTGTCCATTCATTGTTCTTATCATAAGACCCATCCTTTCTGAAATAACATGATTTTGCTAAATGCCCTGGTCTGTTACAAATATAGCAGGATCGTTTTTCATAGCTTTTACCCTTTCTTGAACCTATTTTGTAGGCTTTTTCACTATGTCTATTCCCTTTCTCGTCATTTAATAATCGCTCTTCCTCTTCGAGCCTTTCCACAAGATCCGCATTTTGGAGCCCCTATAGCTTCTCAACGCAGCGCTAACTTGATCGTATCTAGAATTAAGCCCATTGACGATAATATGATTTAATTCCCGCTCAAATATTTCTTCCCCAAGGCTCCCACATGTTTCCGCTAAGGCTGATGCTCTATCAATGTACGACCGCATGGTTTCGTTAGGCCCCATTTTCAGTTGTCTTAATTGTAAAGTTATAGTGATTTTCTTATCTTCTAAATCACCCCCATGCCTTTCTTCAATGCGTTTCCAAAGATTTTTAGCATTATTCTCTCTTATGTTGGCTTGCGACTGAGATAGGGTCAAGGCTATGATCTCTAACGCTTCATAATTTATTTGTTCCCATTCGTTTTTTAACTTTGCTAACTCAGCATCCTTTCCTTCTGTAGGTTCTTCCCCTTCAATCACAGCTTTGTACAATCCCTTAGCACGCAAAACAGTTCCTACCTTAAACCTCCGCGTCAAATAGTTCTCCGTTGTTAGCAGTTCTATTCTAGCGACTCGATCCATGACGGTGACTGCGCTGGATCACGACGTTTTCTCCTTGGATTACGACCACGCTCGCTATGATTGGTGCGTTGACGGTGAGATAGGTTCGTCGTCCTTGATTTTTCGATGGCGATTGGTGCTACTGGGATCCTGTTTCTTACGGGCGGGCTGCTTGAATCGTCGATCTCCGAGGTGGGTTGCTTTCGTTCGCGAGGATGGCTGCCATGTGCTTTTTATGTGTTTTCCTTAGCTGCATTGCCAACCACAGTAACCACACTCTGCTACCATTTGTTGTATATTTTGTGGTTGGTTTTATTATAATCGAATATATACAGATACATAAATCATAAAAGAATTAATTAAACAGTTCGCATCGTGGACCAAGTGCCCAGTTAGAAGCATAGTTTCACACATTGTTCGTCATCAGTCTGCATCCAAGGAGGGGGGCACACTCAAGCAGTGGTTATTAGAATAATAAGGTTGCGCGCTCAGAGCAGATCTCGCAACTTTTCGCACAATCTCAAAAAGATCTCGGCGTGCTGTGACGTCATCCAGAGGCGAAGTGGCGCGATTAGCAAATGAATCAGTGCGAATTTCGGTTTGATTGAGACATTATTAGGTACTTTCGTGGAACTCATGAAAGCTATTTCAGAATAAAATTGTTGCTCGTACTGCCTATATCGTGATGAAGTGAATATAGAGTAATTAAACTTGAAATTTTATTGTTCAAATAGTTTGCTACTGTGAAATAGCGTGTTGCCAGAATGAAAGAGAGGTGGAAGCATTTCGTTCTTCTCTTTTCCCAAGGACTCTTTTGTTATAACCCTAAACAATGAATTCATTTTATTACGCATCTAATTTTTATAGTTTCTTTTAAATTTGACTATACGGGAATTCTCTTGTCGATGAAAGCTTACTCGATCAATTTTCATTTAATCTGTCGAGATGAGACTCCTCATATGTTCCTGATATAACTTTATTTACTGTAAAATCAAAATTCCAATAATTTCATCGTTTTATTTTAATATCCAGAAATTACATTTCATGCCATTATTTAATATTCAATTAATTTCCGAACATTATTATGTAAAATTGAATTCATACTTTTTGTTTACAATATACCGTCGTGATCATATCGTTTTCTGTTGAATCGCTTCATTCCCTTCCGCCCCGCTTGCCTCTGGGTGACGTCATCCGCTTTGCTTGAATTCGACCAATTGTACGGAACCTTCCTGAGCGCGCAACCTTATTATTCTAATAACCTTGGGGCACACTATCTGAGTAAAAAATCGCACTTGCTTCCGGTCTCATTGCCCATGACCCCCTTCTTCAGAGATCCTTAATTCTAACAAGATGCGACAATCCGTATATGCGAAATGGTTCGCGCAGCTTTCTTCTGCGCAGGTTAGTTGCGAGGGTATTGCCAGATGGCGCTGTAGGTCTTGACGATATCTGACGTCATCAAAACGTCTTTAGAGCACTGAAAGCAGATGATAACGGCAACAAGGCAGAGATTTTACATATTTCGATGTTTAAAATACGACATGTCCCTTACATACAGAAAATTATTTAAATTATAAATCAAAAATTAAAGAAATTAAGAAAGAAATCAAAAAGAGTTCATTTCTATTTAATTTATACAAGAAGTATTATTATTCGGCCATGGTTAGTTACAAGATGACGATACTTGCGAATGCTCTCTTGTCATTTGAGCGTTTGTTACGAGATGGCGCCACGGGTATTTTTGTCATATCAAGTTTGCTATGGGAATTATGCTTGTTGTCGCATCTCGTTAGGATTAAGAATCTCTGCCCTTCTTGGTCAGTACCAAGGTTGTTAAAAAGAAGGTGGCCTCTATCGGCCTATTTCTCTCAAAAGCACTCGCATTGCCTTCTGGGATGGACCTTTTTCTTACATTTACGAGACTTGAGAAATGGCGGCGTCCTTGGCACATTGAAAACGACGCTGACGGGTGAAATTCACACACGGGAAAGCACTGTATGTGCTAATTTATAGATTAATAAAGACGTAACTGTTTAATCATTGGATTTTAACTCAGGATATTTCACGGATTCACTTGATGGATTAAGATTAGTTAAGAAGGCTATTCCAAATAAACTTGTGTTGCGAAATAGACCAAAACAAATGACTAAAGAAAATCACTTCAAAAATCACTATACTATCATTACTTTTATTTATTTATTTATTTATTTATTTATTTATTTATTTATTTATTTATTTATTTATTTATTTATTATTTCGTTAATTAATACTAAAATTTGATATAAATTATATTGAATATAATTCATGAATTTAACATATACATTTTGTATAATATATTTTATTAATTGAAATCAATTAAAATTATATTGGGATGTTATTTTTTTATAATTTTTTAATTTTTATTTTTTGTTTTTATTATTTGTTATATTTTTATATCAATATGGCAAGATCAATTAATCAATCAATTAATTAATGGATCTTAATAACATTTTACATATTGCATATCTGTATGCAAGTAACAATATAAATGTAAACGCACTGGCAATGATTGTTTATTGCAATCCATGCAATGAAAATACTAACACATACCGTATGACAAAAAGTTAAAAGAGATAGTTTAAGAATCTCCTTCCAAAAACCAAGTTTATGACGAACGTCAAGACTACCCAATATGACAATTTGACAGAATAAATAAAAGTTCAGGTATTTAGGAGAATTTAACAAAACGGATCAGAGAAAAAGCTTTCAAAGCAAGAGTCAGTAAGATGAAATCGGCCTATTTCCTCATCAAAGATATCTATAAGAAGTCAATATCATTCAACGCTAAACTTTGGCACTAAACAACAGTAATACGCCCAGAAGCACTTTATGCAGCTAAGTGTCTGACCCTGATCAAAAAAATGTTAACTCAAGAACTGAAAGTAGCTGAAAGAAAAATATTAAGAAAAATGTTGGGGTCAATATTTAAAGTACGTCGCAACAATGAAATATACACACATACTGAAAAAATTACTGATACTGTACCGTTAGGAAAAGGAGAATAGTTTTTTTATGAAAATCTTGAAAGAATAAACCCCAATAGGCTCACAGGAAAAATTTTCAAATATATGTCAAAATTGAAAACAGCCAATACTTGGATAAATGAAACACAAAAGGACATAGAAGAATTACAAATTTCACAAGCAGCATATAAAAACGTACACCACATGAAGCCAGGATGGTACAATCAAAAGGCTTTCTGAAAAAAATGAAGAATTAAAACTGCGCATTTTGGACTCCGGAAAGGAATAATAATGAGTTGAAAAGAACGTAGCCCATTGCGGGTTATTCAACAAAAACACAACAACAACGACGACAAAATAAACCTCATCTGTCAAATGAATTTGAAGTAATGATCATCATTGAAGAAGGAACTGAAAATTTTTATATATGTCCTGAAAATTGTAATTTGCATCCTGAAAACAATGAACGGTTTGATTTGATCAACAGTTTCCAGATTTCTCTCGGTCCCTTAAGCCTTGGATCTAACAATTTCTTTTACATCCTTCAATGATATCTGTGGTAGTGCATTTAAAAAAAGGGACTGAATAAGCATTCATTCCTTCGTAGCAAGCTGCGCTTCACCAGTCAGCCTCGTTTTCGATCAAGCATGAGCGTGGCCATAATCTCGCGCTTTCTCGTTTGAAAAAGGCCCATTGTGACGTCACCTGGAAGGTTGGCAGCAGGCGATCCGCCCCTTAAACACAACAAAGCTCAGATGGCTGGAGTTCCATGTGCTTTTGCTAATAATAAATGCAATTATTTATTATTTTTAGTCCAATATTATAATCTAGAGTGGATTTATTAGATTCCCATGCATTTATTCTTCCCATGGCAATAGATACGAGCAAAATTTCATTAAATGAGCAAACCCCCCGCCCCTTCTTATAATGAAAAAGAGCACACTCGTAACAAGCAGGAGATCTGCTCTTGATACGAGCGTTAAAACACAAAAATCCAACAGATTGCACTACGAGAAAATCGAAAGTTAAGAGAAAATTTGAAACCTGAGAGAGAAGTTTAGAAAATAAAATATACACAAGACTCTTCGCTTTCATCTTCACCTCCTTCACTCGTACCAAGTAATTAAAACTGTTCAGTGGCTTCAGATTAATTTGAAGACTCTATAAACTACGTAGGGAAAAACGACGAGGTGGGATACGCTTTCACTCTCAAATTGTAATTTGAGCAAAACGAAAATGTTCGGTCAGACTCAAACAGAAAGTGATTGGGTATGTAGGCATTACTTTTTTTTTCTTCCTATTATATTTTTACAACCATCCAAACAGTGGCAGATGTTTTAATGCTGTACTAGCACTTAATGCTAAATGATTGAATACTGTAACAGGTTAATCGTTAAAGAATTGCTTTGACGAGGTGGCCTTGCTGTTGCAGTATTTGCTGTTGTATTTCAGTGCTAAATATATATAAATAGATATTTTATTTGCAATCTCTGAATTTTAAACACATATTATTCCAATAAAATATTTATATAAAACCTTGGCACGTTTTTCTTCATTTATATTGGTGATAAATAGTAGAAATAGGCTGGAAGCTAAAGGTCACCGCGCTATTCCCCAAGGTTATTAGAATAATAAGGTTGCGCGCTCAGAGCAGATCTCACACAATCTCAAAAAGATCCCGGCGTGCTGTGACGTCATCCAGAGGCGAAGTGAAGCAATTAGCAAATGAATCAGCGCGAATTTCGGTTTGATTGAGGCATTATTAGGTATTTTCGTGGAACTCATGAGAGCTATTTCGGAATAAAATTGTTGCTCGATACTGCCTACATCCTGATGAAGTGAATATAGAGTAATTGAATTTTAAATTTTATTGTTCAAATGGTTTGCAACTGTGCAATAGTGTGTTGCCAGAATGAAGGAGAGGTGGAAGGCATTTAGTTTTTCTCTTTTCCCCAGGACTTTTTTGCTATAACCCTAAACATTGAATTTATTTTATTACGCATCTAATTTTTTATAGTTTCTTTTAAATTTAACTATACCTGAATTCTCTATGAAAGCTTACTCGGTCAATTTTCATTTTTTCTGTTCGATTCAGAATTATTGATATAAACAGGAATAGATGAGACTCCTCATCTATTCATAACTTCATTTACTGTAAAATCAAAGTTCCAATAATATAGCGATTTTATCGTTTTAGTTTAATTTTCAGAAATTACATTTCATGCAATTAATTAATATTCAATTAATTTCCGACCATTATTATGTAAAATTGAATTCATACTTTTTGTTTGATTGTATCGTTTTAACTTCAGTATCTTGCCTCTGGGTGACGTCATCAGCTTTGCTTGAATTCGACCAATAGGAGGGAACCTTCCTGAACGCGCAACCTTAATATTCTAATAACCTTGGCTATTCCCTATAGTTTACTATGCGTTCGTCTGCTCCAAACCTTCCAGCTGACGTCACACGTCAGCAGCCAATGACCATCGATCACCCCGATAGAGGCCACCTTCTGTTTAACAACCTTGGGTCAGTACCCTATCTCATTACCCATGACCCCCTTCTTGGTCAGCATCCTCTATTGGCGGTGTACACATAACACTCACAACATTTGTTTATAAAAAGCCATTGCCTTTATCGTGCAAAACTGAAGCAGAGATATCCCTTCTTGTGATGAAAGTGATTTGGCACGAATTCACAAACGGTGCTATCAGAAAGGGACAATAATTCTGATGAAAAATGCAAACAGTTGTTACTTTTCAAGTGAAACCAAATGAATAAAATTTGAAAACAGATTTAATTTAACTTTCATATCAATTTTTTTTTTAATTTTCGAGGGGAATAGTTACTTACTTACTTACTTGCTTTTCAAACCCGCTTATCCGTTAGGGTCGCGGGGGCAGCAGCCCTATGGAGGATCTCCAGCAATCGCGATCTTCCGCCATCAGGTGCATGTCCTCCCTGGTAATACCCAAGCGACTCTAACCCAGATTCGCCATGTAGTCTAGCCACCTGGTTCTAGGCCGACCCCTTGGTCTCTTACCCATCGGCTTGGAAAATAACAACTGCCTGGGAAGACCAGTTTGCGGCATCCGTATCACGTGGCCATACCACCGCAACTGAGATCTCTCAATGCGGAGAAGTAGCGGCTCAACACCTACAGACTCCCTTATTGTGCTAACTAGTAGGGTAACACCTGCCACACCTCTCAGAAATCTCATTTGCCTGCTTGTACCCGCGATCGCACTCTTTCGGTCATTACCTTATGTTATGGTACAAAATGGTTATGTCTGTGTAAATAACACTAGTCAACACACATTTTATGACTAAGATCACACATAGTGTTCTTAGTAGTAATTTGTGTGTAGAATCCGAATCTGCTTTTAGATTTTTTCTATCACGTCAAGTTTTCAAGTTATGCACATCGAGATTTCTATGTTAAAGTAATGGGAGTGAAGAGAAACGGCTACAATGTTAAAGTATCCATATTTTGGGGCCGCAAGGAAATTTACCAGGCCCCAAACACTGAATGATTTAAAAATGTTTCATTGTAAAACAAGAAAGCTGTGCGTGCTAGAGAAATTTAAAAATTATATTCGTAATCAGCAGAAAAAATGCTATTAAAAATCACCCACTTTCATTTTGTAACAAGAAAAATCTTAAATTGGATATGACGTGTTGGATGGTTTCCTCTGCGATATGGCATTTCCTACAAGACCCATCGTCGAATCTTTGATAATGTTTTCTGTAGCTTTTAGTGTTAATAACCTGGTCTTGTATGGCAAACATGGTTCCTTCAGTTTCCCCAAAGAGACTCCCTTCACTCAACCAAAAGTTCGACGCTTTTTTGTCGACGTGCGGCTGGTTGAGGTCAGAAGGATGTCTATCGTGGAGTTGCTTTCCGAGCCATGATTGAAGTTTAGTGCATGTTGTAGGAATGTTGTGGGTGTTCTGCACGCTGTTCAGATTCTAAGGTGTGTATTTTGTATCAGCCATGCAGACTGCTTTGTGTAATGGTGATGTGTGTTGTATAGAGTAAAAGAATTCTCTGAGTGACTGAGTCTGTTTCTGGTATAGATCTATTATGGCAATAAGACCTCTGCCTCCCTCTGAACGAGGCAGGGTGAGTCTTTCAATAGCTGCGTGTGGATGGTGCTTTCTGTGCTTTGTAAGCAGTTTATGTTGTTTCCTTTCAAGTCCCTCAAGATCTGTGTGTGTCCACTGTATGACTCCAAAGGAGTAGGAGAGTATTGGCGTGGCATAAGTATTGATGGCCTTGATTAAATTTCTGAAATTTAAATGCGTTTTAAGTATTGTCTCTAGCTTATGAAGATATTGTTTAGTGAGTGTATTCTTTATGTGTTTGTGCTCCAGAAGTTTGGCTTGCTTAAGTCCCAGATATTTGTAAAATTCGTCATTTTCCATAGCAGCAATGTGATCTGGTTCGTCTAATGTGAAGCTCCCTTCCCTGAGTACTCCATTTTCAATGTGAATGGTTTTGCATTTGTCCAACCCAAATTGCATGTATATGTCTTTTGAAAAAATTTGTGTAATGTCAAGTAATTGGTGCAATTGTGTTTGTGTGGCGGCGCAGAATTTCATGTCGTCCATGTAACAGTAAGTGTGAAAGCGTGTAGTGGCAGCTTTTATTGTGTTTAATCGTGTAGCCGTAAGTTGTGCTGTTCAGTCTGTTTGAAAGTGCATTTAGTGCAAGACAAAACCAGAGTGGGCTCAGTGAGTCACCCTGGAAGATGCCCCGGTTTATCTGTATTTTATTAGTCGTGATGGTTTCACTGTTGAGTGTGAGGTGTAATGTAGTTCTCCAATGCAGTATTGTACTTTCTAAAAATGTGATAACTGTAGGGTTTATTTTATATAATCGTAGTATACACTGAGTTAGCAAAACTCATGGGATAGTTACTTAATATCTGGTCGGGCCACCTCTGGCCCTGTGGAGTGCAGCAATACGGCGTGGTAGTGAGTCTGCAAGTCCCTGGTACACTTCTGGAGGCAGTTGACACCAGATAGTCTGCAGAGCCGAAGATAGTTGCTGCCCGTTCATGGGCGGATGATCCTGTGCCCGGAGCCTGACTTTAAAAGCATCCCAGATATGCTCGATGGGATTCATGTCAGGGCTCCGGGCTGGCCAGCTCAGTCGTTGGACCTCTCCTGCATGCTCCTCGAACCATTCGCGGACGACTTTGGAGCGATGTGGTGGAGCATTGTCATCTTGAAAGACCGCTACGTCGTCAGGGTGTTGAATGTCAAAAACGGGTGCAGATGGTCTCTGATGAGTTGACGATACCGTGGACCATTCAACGTTTGGTCCAGGATAACCAGAGGGCCCATTCCAAACCAGGAAAATGCACCCCAGACCATCACTGACGCCCCACCACCCTGCACCACCACCTGTTGGCATGCGGGATCCATCGTTTCGTGAGGTCTGCGCCACACATGGTGCCTCCCATCAGCGTGGTACAGTTGATATCGTGACTCATCTGACCATATGACGTTACGCCACTGTTGCAGAGTCCAGCCAAGATGGTTGGTGGCAAATGCATGCCGGAGTGTCCGATGACGCTGGGTAAGCATTGGCACCCGTGTAGGGCGACGGCTACCAAACCGAGGGCATGCAGATTCCGACGGATTGTCCACCGAGTGACGTTTTTAGTGCGGCCAGTATTGAACTAGTCTGTGATTTGCTGCACTGTTGCGCTCCTGTCTCTCTGAATCATTCGTCCCAGGTGTCGCCGGTCACGATCATTCAGGGCAGCTGGACGCCCGGTATGGTGCCTGTTGTGGACTGTGATGCCATCATCCAGCCATTCCCGACACACCCTGGAGACAGTTGAGCGGGGAAAGCCAAATTCCTGCACCACTGCCGAAATGGAACATCCCATGCGTCGGGCACCTATTATCATACCCCGTTCAAAAGACGTCAACTCGCGACGACGTGCCATTTCTGATTAATCACTTATCCAAGCTCTTCCCACAACGTCTAATGGTCCATTCCCAGAATCCGTTACCCCTGTGAATTCGTGAGCCATGCCTATCAATCAATGTGCTTGCTATCCCATGAGTTTTGCTAACTCAGTGTATATAAAAGCCATGAGTGTGGGACACTATCAAAGGCCTTTTTGTAATCAATGTAGGCTGCATGGAGGTGTCGATGTTTATTGTGAGTTTGCCGTAGGACCACACTGTCTATAAGGAGTTGCTCGTTACAACCCATGTGATTTCTACGGCATCCCTTTTGTTGCTCAGTGAGAATGTTGTTTGTATCTATGTGTGTATAAATTTTGTTTGCGATACAGGCAGTTATTATTTTGTAAAGTGTAGGCAGGCATGTGATAGGTCTTTATTGTGTGGGATCTGTAGTGTTATGTGACTTTGGTATCATGTATATTATTCCTTGTGTGAGGAAATGTGGTAATGTCTGTGGTGTTTGCAAAGTGTTGGAGATCTGTTTCGCAAGGATCAGATGCAAACAGGTAAAGCGCTTATACCAGAAGTTCTGAATCCTATCTACACCTGGAGCCTTCCAATTGTGAGTACGTTTAATGACTTGTGAGAGTTCATCTGCTGTTATGTCAGAATAAGGCATGTTCAGTAATGTGAATGCTAATTGCTCCTCTTCCCTGATCAAGCTAGCTTCCCTATTATGTTCAACTGAGACAGACCAAAGAGATGACCAATAATGTTGAAGTGCTGTTTGTGTTGGCAGACCAGTGTTTTGTTTAACTGCTTATAGAATATCTTCTCATTGCTTGCGAATAACTGGTTCTGCTATTTGCGCTGAGTGCATGTTTTGTATCTCTTCAAGCGTTGTGTTTTTGCAGCTAACTTTTGTTTTTATGTGTCCATATGTTCTGTAATGTGTTGATTGTGCTGCTCATGTCTGGTGTGTGTTTTAATCTTCTTAAACAACTGTCTGAGGCGTTTATTCTGCTTTGATGAAGTGTTGTTTTTAGTGTACTGTGTAAGTCTACCTAACTGCTTGCGGATTTCGTCAATCTCAGACTCAATCCGCTTTTGCCATTTAGGTTTCTGTTGGGTGTATAATTTTTGTGTGTGTTTATGGATTGGTTTCTACCCAGTGTGGATATAACTGTAAGAGCCCCAGCGTAAATAAGTAGGTGTATGTATTCTGAAGATAGATTTTCTTCAATGTACTGTGGTAAGATATGTGTTCATGTAAGATAAAATTGCTCCTGTTTTGTTTTTTATGTTTATTTAGGTATACCTGGTCTTTGTGTGGGATCTGTTCCCGTGTAAACTGTAAGGTATCTTTGTAGGGTGTCATTTAATGTTTCAATAAGTTTGGTATTCATGTTGTGTTGTGGACGAATATCATGGTGAAGTTCATTGTTGAGTATGTGTTCTACAAGTTCATTAGTGATGTCATTGTTAGTGTTTGAATCTGTGTGCTGAGTGTCGGTTTGTGTAGATGGCTCGTGTTCTTGTAGCTGTTGTGCAACTTCTTGCTTTATTTTCTGTAGAGTGGGCAAGGGTATTAAATTGTTCATAACAATTGTGCGACGCTGATCTGCAATGCGTTGTTCAGTGACTGTGATGTGAGGATATGTCTCCTTGAAAGTGTTATATAAGCGTTGTCTGTAAGCTGTAGTGTCAGTCTCCAATTTAGTGACTGCGTAGTAGGCTCGCATGGTAAAATGGTTTGTCATTGGTCCATTTCATGCGTTGGCGTGGCTTGCCTGCCTTAGTGGTCGAGGGCAAAGAAGCTCTTGAAACACTAGGGACAGGTTGTGGCATTGCAGTAGCCGAACAGGGGTTGGTGCTGCTTTCGCCACCAGTGGCCCTGGGAGATTGTGGCATAGTTTTCGAACGTGAGCCTCTGCCTAACCCACGAGCGCGGACCTTGGTAACCCTGGCGACGTCCGAGCCGGTATCAGATAACGTACTAGCACTAATCATAGTGATCACCAATAAATGAGTGGTCCTGTTTCCTGTTAGCCATCTCCATCATCAGCAGGCCCCTCAAGATTAATGTAAGGGTAGAGTAGTCAGACCTGTTAACCAGGGCCATCTCCCTAAATGTTGCCCCCCTCGCACGATGCGGTCATAGGACCACACGAGGGTTATTATTATTATTATTATTATTATTATTATTATTATTATTATTATTTATTAAAAAAATAATACAACGCACCACCGAGAGCAGGTATGGTCTGTAGATCGACTAGTAAGCTCCCGGTGGGCAGCAAAAAAAATATACAACAAACAAACACAAGACAAACAAGAAACAGCCAAAAGATTAACTATCACTAAAAACTATATTATCACTAGAAAGTAAAAACCTTTTCAATAATTTCCGGAAAAGAGGGTAAGACGTAACAGAACGCATGTTCGCTGGTAACAATGCCCAGCTCCTAACCCCAGCATAGGATATAAAATATTCCGGTAATTTCTTACAGACATAGGAAGGTAGATATTCCAAGATTAACGGGTGGGGTAGTTATGCTTATTAAAAACGTAAGTCAGAGTAATCGGGGAAGCAATGTCTAATAAGGCATTAAGAACCTTATAAATAAAAGAGCACCTTTGCAACTTGTAAAGTTGCACTATCGTAAGAATGCCAGCAGATTTAAAAAGATGAGAAGCAGTAGTATTACGGGGATAACAAACAGGATCCGAAGAAATCACTTTTGTAGTTTTAAAATTCTGGTCAAATTAGAAGCAGAAGTAGCACCCGAAAAAATTACACCGCAACAAAGGATTGACTGAATCAGTGTATAATATAATAATTTTAAAATGTAAAATGGCAGATAGTAAACTCTAGAAATAACCCCCATATTGCGATTTAACTTATTCATAAGGGAATCCATATGTCGATCCCAAGCTAAGTCACGTTGAAGTGTCAGTCCTAAATATTTAAAGGGATCAACTAATCCTATGGGAACTCCATCAATATCAACTGGGAAAGTATCGGGGATCCTGCTTTCGTTACGCTGAAAAAATAACATAGTTTTCATCTTATCAGTGTTGATCTTAAGCCTATTACATCGACGCCCGTGGATAACAGAAAAGATATTGAATTTAAAGGTGATTCAAGCAAGGTAGATCATTAATAAAAAGCAAAAGAGGAGACAAAATAGAGCCCTGAGGGACACCACAACTTCTAAATACTGTAGCTGACATAATTTCGCTATTACACATACGGTAGGACCTATTAGAAAGAAAGTCCGAAATCCAGTTCATTGGGAGACCATTGATATGAAATTGCTTGTTATATTTAGAAAGTAACAATGTAGTTGGTACAGAGTCAAAGGCCTTAGTAAAGTCTACGAATAAGGCTCCCACAAATTTATTATCAATCTTCTTCGCTGAAATATATTCGGTGAGTTCATAGCATGCTGTATCTGTATTTCGATTAGGGACGAAGCTATGTTGGCATGGACTAAAAAGGTTAGTTGCATAAACGTAACAAGCAAGTCAGATATAGAAAATTTATTCAAAAATTTTTGAGAATACTGGCAACTTAGCAATTGGTCGATAGTTCATAAAAACTGTAGGGGTCACCCTTTTTAAAAATAGGTGTTATATGAGCAAGTTTTAATGCTGATGGATAAGCCCCCTTAGAGATAGAAATGCTAAAGATAGTAGCAATCGGACTAGAAATTATTTGTTTCAGGGCTATTAAAACATCGACCCTTACCCCCAACGGGCCCTCGGTCTTAGAAGGTTTTAATCCAGCTATAATATCAATAATCTCCTCAGGAGTGGTAGGCAAACAAAAGAAACTGGAAGCCAGAGTCCGGAAATCAAAATTACAATCGGCGACTTCACATCGTCAGCTGGAGGAAGAAGAACTTTTAAAAAGTCTTTTAAGTCAGAAGAAGTAATCTTTCGTGGATTACTAAAAGGTGAACTATTAGAAGTATGCCCCTTAGTAAGTTTATGGAGGGTATGCCATTTATCTTTTGCTACAGTAAGGGACTGAAATAAAGTATAATAGTATTTAGCCTTAGCTCGTCTGATGGACGATTTAACCTTATTCGAGAAAAATCTTAAATTTACTAATCTGTTCAGCTGAGGGTTCTTACGTGATTTCAGATATAAAGCATTTTTTTAAAATTAAACCTAAAACCTCCTCTGTTAACCAAGGACTACAATCATGAGAAGAGCCAATGGTGGTACATTTAGACTTAGCCAAAGTAAAATAGCGGTCCCACCCCAACTGAAAGTATGTCCAGAGTTTACCAAAAGTAGAGTCCACATCGGAATTACCTACTAAAATAGAGTCCCAATCTGTCATTTCTAAAAAAGATTTAAAAACCGTAATTCGATTGTTATTAACAACTCTGAGGGGTATTGGCCTCAACGAATTACTACTAAGAGAATTATCATTAAAGGCGATCAATAGCGGAAAATGATCGCTTATATGGAAATCCAAAGAGTTAATAGCGGGGGACCCAGAGTTGCAAAGCAGCTATCAATAGCCGAGTATGATTGGTATCCGCTAGAATAATGGGTATATGAATGAGATGCAACAGATAGGCCAGAACTCAAAATTGGGTCTAAAAATAAATTTAACGATGTGGAAGCTTTACTTATATCAATATTAAAGTCACCAATCACTATCCTATCCAAACCCAGATGCTGGACATCAAAAATAAGAGAAGACAAATATGCGCAAAAAGTAGAAAAATTACCCGACGGTGGGGGATAAAACACTGATAGTACTCTTTTTAAAACAAATTGCAACGCCAGGACTTCAAAATCCTGAGTTACCATAGTATCTGAACTCAAAACTGTACAGTTGTAAGTATTTTTTACAAATACACGTATCCCACCTCCGCGTCTGTTAATTCGATTAACAGTAAAGTGTTGATAACCAGACAGTGGTGGAATACAACTATCGTCATGGCACCAAGTCTCGACTAGAACAATAAATGTAGGCTCAATATATAGAGTTTGTAAATTAGACACTAACAAATTAAAATTAGCTGAAACACTACGGATATTAAGAAAAAAAGAACGAAAGGAGTCTACCCGACAATGAAAGATTGGGAATCAAACTATTTATCAAGCTAGATGGAACAGGACATTGAAAACCATCTTGGTCAACCATATCTAACAGTAAGAACAAAAAGATAAAAGAAAAAACAAGCTATAAAAATATAAAAAATAAACAAAAAAGAAAAAACAAAAAAGTAAAAAACAAAAATCGAAAGAACAATGAATATTACAAAGAGGAAAAAAAATTAAAAATACACCAAATTAGAGAAACTTACTAAGAGCTAAGTGCTGTGAATTAAACTTACAGATTAACATTCGGCAATTATGAAAATATTGTCATGACAATAAAAATTAACCCATTCCAGCAGAAATGAGTCAAAAGTTATTAAAAATAATTACGAACAGTACAGTAATTACATTATGTTAGTGTGTTTAATGTCCTATCCCCCTTCTTGCATAGCTCCCGGTGTCTGTATATCTAATGATAATTTTTATATGTAATGGAAACTGAATATCAAGCCACTGACGAGCAATTGTCCCATATGAAAAGTTGGCGATCTGTCTGGGTGACAGTGTTTTATCGTCTATAATGGTTGGACTGTTTCTTTCCTAGAAATCAGGATCATCTCAATTCGCTCTTCCCTTGTTAGTCCCATCTTTGGTCTTCATAATGTTTAACTTTCAGTCGGTTTTGGAAATAAAAAGTTGTACTGGGACTTTTTGAACTCCCAGTTATAATTGGTTTCATGGAAAAAAAATGAGCTCTGTGATTTGATATAAACTTTGAGAATATCCTAATTCTTAATCTTAATTATTTTGTACTAAAGACGTAAAGTAGTTTCATTCATTTAGACTTAGCCTGTATTAATATAGAAAAAAATAACAAATTACCGTAAGTACTGTGGATGCCAATTTATTAAATCACAAACAAGGCCCGCTTTTCCACAAAGGTTTTTATTCACCAAAAATACTCATATTTCGACCATTAGTTAGATACTGAAAGATGACTACGTGGTAGTCGAAATATGCGTATTCATGGTGAATAAAAATCTTAGTGGAAAAGCGAACCTTGTTTGAGTTTTACCCTGCATTATTGAATTTTTTTTCCTACGGGTATAATCAGGATTTATGTAAGGAAAGGGGGAGGGGGACGACAAGTCAATACACGTGGCGAAAGTTCACAAAATACCAGCTCCATCTTTGCAGGTTAAAGTAAATATCAATAATCCAAAGTTTCCCCATTTACATCTCATTTCTATACCAGTAATCGAGTATTTGTATGTAAGTTTATTTGATTTGGGGGAGGGGGGAGTCCTTTGCCTACGCCCATGTTCGATTATAAATCTCCAGATCTAGCACTAAAAATCAAAATTTTCTCGACAATCGAACCATTACTCAAAAAATTGTCACAAAAGATTTTTTTTTTTAAAGAAAATTTCCTCTAGACAGAAGTGATTGCGATGGACAGAAGTGAAGAGAGAATTCGACCTTTTCAAGGAAAACACTGAACTTAGAAATATCAAAAAGTTAAACAAAAAAGAAAAAGAGAAAAGCGAATGGCGGTAACATTTCGTCTCAGGAAGCTCCAAGGCTGATTGAAAATGCTTTCGATCATCTTCGCAGAATTTTGCAAGGATGTGGAGATGAAAAAAAAACACATCCTTAACAAATTATTCAAAAAAAGTTATCGAAGAAATTAAAAGGTTAAATTTAAAAAAAAACACGGTTTCTTCTATATTGATCAAATTTTACAGAAATATCAACAGCTATCAACTGATATATTGTGTAACAATTTATTTAAAATTTTATTCTTATTTCCTTTAAATATTGGAATTTTTTTTTTTTATTCAATTGGCTGACATAATTTGAATTTGTTATGCGAAACATTCATGATGAATAAGATATGTAAAATTTTTGATAAAACTGAGTTGTTTCTTTATATTTAAGCGGATAAGCGTGTGAGCGATCTACAGGGTGTCCACAAAGTCTGGGTATATAGGGGACACATACTTTTAAAACAAAACAATTTTATTTAATTCTAATGTTAATAAATAATATTTTCAATATGATTTCCATCATTTTCAATAGGAAAAATAACATAAATAAATTTTGAAAGGTAAAGTATTTTTTATTTAATTTAAACAAAAGTAAAAAAGGTAAATTATTATTTTTATTATTTTTTATTGCCATGTTTATGTCATGATTTTATTCACTGCTAAACTACCACATCCGCCTTTCCCCCCTCGGAAAAATAACATAAATAAATAAAATAGTGTAATTTCCCATGTACCCAGCCTTTGTGGACACCCTGTACAGTAGAGTAAACAGCTAAATAATCGAAAAACCCCCCAATATTGTTTTACTGTGAATTGAAAAAAAAGTTGGTTTAAGTTTTGACTTAATTTGAAAAATGAATATCAAATAAATACTACTCAACCTTATTTCTAATACTGAAAAATATAACAAAATATGTGAGCATTAAGTTTTATTAAAAAAAAGTGTAAAAACTATACTGGCAAGCCAAAAAAAAATAGTTGTGCAATGTTTGGTACTGCATTGCCAGAACGATTTTAATGAAATGCATCGTTTCTGTATTCGGTTATTATGTGCTTATTATAAATTTTACCTTCTTTCTGATGCTCTATCCGAATCTGAAGACAATTGAAAAAAAAAATCGAAAAAAATTGGTAACGGAACGACCGACTTCATGAATTCAGTAACAATGCTTTTAACCTACAAGGGAACCCCACATAGCCTAACCGCTTTCACAATGGAGTCCTTGTACGGCTATGTATGCTGAAATGTTTTAGTTTTCGCGGCTTATTTTGAAAGAAACACAATTTCACACTCTTATTTTGCAAGCATCTATAGTAGCTTCAGATGAGTAACAAATTTCAATTTGGTGGAAATCTGTGACATACATGTTCGAGGGATTCCCTTGTTAGTTGAAAATAAATTTGACGTTATGGAATGTAGAGTTCTCTGTACTGTCCTTTTTGATGAAGTTGATGGAGGCCTTGCATAATGGGAAAGAAAACTCACAGACCTTTTATCTAAAACAAAAATAAAAAAGTTAAGTTTTAAATGACAAAACATCAAACGTAAACAATTAACATACCAAGTCAACACAACCTGAAACTACAAAACAGGTAGAAAAATAACACAATACTTTAGGTTTGTAATTAAAACAAATTGTATGGAATAAAACCTCCAAATTACTACTTAAAATCTAAAGAGGTAACATCTCACGAGGTAACCTCAAGCACTAAAAAGAGACATTTCCTTTCTTGTCAACATTTCGTTTCTTTGGTTGGTTATGCAAAATCTTTCGTGAGCCGTTTTGTAGTGGTTAAATTTGAAATCTTAACTCTAAAAATAATGTTATATTCTGTTATGGATAAGTTTTTTTAGGTAAATTTCTTCAACTTCTATAAAAGCGTATGTAATTTGGCAATATACAATTAAGTAATTTCAAAAAGAACTTATATGTATATGTAAACTCTACTAATTTTTGAAAACTTGAAAAATCTTATATTTTGAAAATCATCCTGCTCGCTTTGTGAATTGTATCTTTCCTAACAAGTTAACCAAAAAAATATGAATAAAACAAAACATAACTGAAAAAACAGATAACTGGCATGCTTGAAAAATGCGTCTGGCAGGATCAAAAAAAAATTTCTACCCGGCGAGGTAAGAATCATAATATTTTTCCATATAGAAGCATATCTCATTAAAGTCGTCCAGTCCATTTATCGGTATCGTTGATATAATTTAGGTCAGACAAACTGAATTTATCTGAATGAATTTTTGACTTACTGCTTATTTTTGGCAGACAAAATAAACTGCGATTTCAGCCAGTTTTGGCCAAATAAATTGAGATGCAAGCTAGTTCTTGAGGTACAGGAATAAACGGTAGTCACTGGGGTCATTCCGGTTCACGTACAATGAAAAAATTTAAGCAATTTTGAAAATAACCAAAATATTATGCTTAGTCACCGCTTCTACCAATTAATTCCGTCAAAGCCGTCTTGTGGTGAATGAGATTCTTATAATGAGAAATAATTATTGACTTGAACAAGTTTCTTGACATAAATTGCGGGTACTTCCAGTAGTGAAATGACTCAGGTATTTAAATACTATATTCCTTGGAAATATTTTTTACAGAGAAAAGATACATTTTAGAAATTGAAGTAATATATGAATATGAAATCCAGAAACGAATTAATATCTCATTTCTCGTTTGTATGACATAACTTTTCATATTCTTCGGATGAATGTTTAATAAAATCGGAAGTTAATATACAAATAAACATATAACAGAATAGTAATACAAAAATAATTATAATCTCAGTGAACAGGGATTTACCCAGTTAGTATAAATAACGAATATGTTTTCAAAACTGCTTAATTTGCACAGATATTTATGTGACAAGTTACTGCGATTTTTGGGTCAATTATAAAAAAGCAATAAAAATATGAATATAAAAAGCCTTTGAAAGTTGACTGACTCTCGAATGACAGTTGATTGATTAAATAAGACATTTCTGACAGCAATAACACAGAAGACGTTTTCATATTCCTTTCATTCGTATACATATAAAAGTTCTTATTTCTTATACCTTCAATCGTACAACTTTGCTTTTCAAGCGTATGATTCGGAATTTTTGATTTAATCGTGAAGAACTCCAGAAAAAATATTCCATTCTAATTAAAAGTTCACGGAAGAGCTTTTTAATTTTTTTTTAAATTCTTTGCGTTATAACCTATAGAGGAAACATAAACGAATTAAATGAGATAATTTTTACGTTCTTTCGTTCTCTTCCTCACCCCCTCTTGAAATTAATACAAAAGGAAAACGAAAAGGCAATTCAGTTGAGTTCTATCTTCATCAGCATATCCGGACGAAAAGTTCATTTCCAGAATCAACTTTTTAGGCTACATCAATAATGACAGGTCAGCTGTTTTAGAAAGCAATCTTCAATATATTCATAACTCAAGTTAAGTTTATATTCAAAAACTCGATCAATTAACATAATATTCACGATGACTTTTTAGTGTGAGTTCTGTTTATTATAGTTGGATATTCATATCATTTAAGATAACATAGTAGATACCATTGTCAACATTTTCCTTCGTATGATCCTAGTACTCATAAATATTGTACTTTCAATATATAAACGATTTTGAAAAATAACTCTTTTTTCGTGTACTGCCTCCTACTAATTTAAAAAAAATAAATTTTAAGATATTTGTACAAATATATCAAATGAAATCTTTTATTAAACCTTTAGCCTTCAGTCTTTAGTTTGTTGGTAACGTTTTCTCGGAAGTTTTTTTCAGTCTGTTCATTTGCCGATGTGTTGTTTAAAATCTATCTTCTTACTTGTTTATCCTTCTGTAAGTGATCCACAAGCCTCCTACATATTTGGACTCAACTGCGAGTATAAGAGGCGAACGGGAGATAGGTGCGTGGTCAATTTCCAGGGAATATTTCTTTTAAAAACCAATTAACTTGAAGCTGAATGGATATTATGCAAATATTTAATGGGAGATTTGTGAATACATTACTTTGACTGGCTGTGAGAAACAAGGTAATTCCTGGACACCAATGCGGTCTAGGTCCTAGGATATGATTTGAAATTTGTTTTATTCCATTGCTACATTCATAAATAGAAATTTGGTATCAGCTGACGGATTCAAATATACAGGGCGTTTCAAAATTATGTACAATAAATTTAGTGACATATTCTTCAGGTCAAAAGAAGACGAAAATGTTCTATAGCACTTTGTCTGGAAACGATTTATTTACGCGATACAGCCAACTAAACCCGTGGCTCCAAATTACAGGAATTGTTCAAAGTGCCCGCCACCAGCTCGCACGCACGCACGCTTCGGCTCGTTGCATGAGCGACCGTCTGATGTCATGGAAGAGTTCGTCGCCAGCATTACGAACGGTTTGGCATGCATTTTCAATTCGTTGTCGCAGATCCATAATGTTAGGAACTTCTGTGCTGTAGACGATCGTTTTCACATGACCCCACAGAAAAAAGTCCAAGGGATTAAGGTCGGGTGATCTTGCAGGCCAGGCTACCGGTTCACCTCGACCTATCCACCGATTCGTGTATGCAGCATTAAGGTGTGCTCGCACAACATGGCTGAAATGTGCTGGAGCGCCATCATGCATGAACCACATGTTAGATCTTATCAAAAGAGGAACATCTTCCAGTAATTCTGGCAATGCATTCTGCAGAAACAAAAGATACGTTGGCCCAGTCAATCGTGGCGGCAACACATAAGGGCCAATTAAGTTATTTCCGACAATTCCACACCAAATGTTCACGGAGAAACGCTCTTGATGCGCTCGAGCTCTGGTAACATGCGGGTTAGCATCTGCCCAATGGTGCTGGTTGTGAGAATTTACGATTCCTGTCCGGGTGAAGGTTGCTTCGTCTGTGAAAAGTATCTGGCTGAGACAACTAGGGTCTGCATCATGACGACGTTGTATCCATTGGCAAAATCGTTGTCGGTGTGGATAGTCCGTTGGGTTCAGTGCCTGAACCAGTTGCAGGTGGTATGGATGCAAAAGCTGACGGTGAAGAATGCGCCAAACAGATGAGTGCGGAATGTGTACCATGGAAGAAATACGACGGGTGCTTGTCTGTGGTTCATCATGTATGATGTCAATTATCACATCCTCCTCATCCGGAGAATGTGCTACAGGCCGCCCTTGTTCTGTTTGACGGCCAAAGGAACCACTCTCCCTCAAATGTCTGTCGACAGATACAAATGTTCGGTTATTTGGCAAACGTCTATTCGGAAAGCGTTCTTGGTAGAGTCTTCTTGCTTCCACAGCATTTCCGTCCGCAAGACCATACATTAGGTGCATGTCAGTGTATTCTGCACTGGAATACGTGTACATGACTTTTTTTTACGTAAATCGTAATGCGTATGTCAAAGCACGCAAACGTTCTGAAATTGATATTCCTAGTGGATGTACAGTAGTGAAACTACAGTAATGGAAACAACCGTACACAACTAATGGAACAACCCTAAAGTAGGTTTAAATGGAACGAACCACTCAACCTAGTGTTGGGTCGAAACGCTGGAACTGCTAAAATATCGTCCGCTAACTACCGTGCTTCCCTACTGTATGATATTGGATTACTCGCAAACAAATCGTTTCCAGACAGAGTGCTATAGAACATTTTCGTCTTCTTTTGACCTGAAGAATATGTCACTAGATTTATTGTACATAATTTTGAAACACCCTGTATAATACGATTTTTAAAATGAATAGTTAAAGGTCACACAAGCCAAGGATGAAAGTACATTTTGAATGAATTTGCATTATTCTTGTAGTTAAAGTGTGCTGAATCCGAATCTGCTTTTAAATTTTTTTTTTGCCTCACGTCACGTTTCCAAGTTACACACAGAGACTGCAAAGTTTAAGTAATGAGTGTGAGGAGAAGCGACTGCAGTATTAAAGTAACCGTATATTTGGGCCACAAGGAAATTTATCAGGCCCAAACTCTGAATAATTTGAAAAACAAGAAATCTGTGGATAATAAAAAAAACTGAAGTCAGATACGGATTCAGCACAAAAAAAAGCATAAGAATCAGCTCTTAACGTTAAAAAAGTTTTTTAAAAGTTATTTTTTGTTCGCCATTCACTCTTGGATTCGTTTATTAAAGCAACCAATTTTGAAACTCCAACAATATTACGCTATAAAAACAGAAACTTTCATTCTTTTCGGTTTGTGCTACTATTAAGTGAATGTGTGTAAATTCTCCAAGTAATTTATAGGTTCTTAATTCTTTATACCGTTATTTTTTAAAGGCGCGTTTTTTGAAAGTTCGCGTTTTCATTTTCAGTATTTTTAAGATGAGAAAGTTTATACTTCATTTTTCTATTTTTAAAACGGGTCTTAACTTTCATCCTTATTATAAAAGGAAACCGTGCTGTCGACAGCTCACGGAGGCGCAGCACAACAATACCACCATAGGAAAACTGATAAAAAAATTGAATAAAAGAGGAACATTTGTGCCTCTAATTAAATTAATGATAAATAACCCCTCTCAAAGTTACCAAAGCTTATACGATAAAAACAATCTTGCATTGCCTTCAAGAAACATTCCACGAAATCCAAATATTTAATTCAATGTTGCTACAGATCAATAAAAAGCTGAAGAAATGTACAGTAATTTAAATGAAGAACAAAAGAGTCAGCAAAACAATAAAGTTGATTTAATTTAAAATCAACAGGCTAAGCATCCTATGACAGCTTACATCTATACTGTTACAAAAAAGAGAGAGAAATCAAAGTAAAATTAAATAGTATATTTATAAAAATAAAAATATTAGCAATAAAAATTATAAGTGATGATCTGCCAGATGAATTCTTTTTTCTTGAGGCCCAGGCAGTGCCGGAAAACCTTATCTAGATAATATCCTTCTAATTTCTATTCATGGAAAATAAAACATGGCTTGGCCTGTTGCATTCTATTAATCGCTGCTTATCTTTTCGAAGGTGGCAAAAGATACCTCAATCAATTCAAATTAGAATTAGTAGCAAACGAAACGTGGATTTCTAATATTAATTTTTGTGACGCTAGAATCTTTCGAACCTTCTAAAGCCATTATTTGGAATGAAACTATAGATACAAATATTACTTAACTGCAGATGAATATTGAAAAAAATCTTTTGGTGGCAAAATCTTTTTACTTGGCGGTGACTTAGACAACTATCTGTTGACAAGTACGGTAATGGAATCAAAACAGTCGAAGTAAACATTAAATTCCGTAAAATATGGAAGAAATTTAAGACTTAAAATATTGTTCTCTCATTTGACTCTCCATTCATTTACTGAATGGTTTTTACGCCTACATGAAGGTAGCCGTGAAAAAAACTGATGATGTGCTAGATGAGAAGAATAAAAATGACTTCCCATATGATGGTGATGTACCCAAAGAAATATTTAAAGTCTTTGATTCCCATACATTTGCTAAAAAAGGCAATTATTTGTCCTAAAAACTTTGGTGTCGACAATTTAAATGGGATTGTTAACGAAGAAAGACTTATAGGAAACAGCAAGCAGATATTTAAGCTTTAATTCCATTGATTTCGAATTGGTGGAAAAATACTGAAAAGAATTATGCAATAGGGTTTTTAAATGAGCAAACTTTATCAAAAATAGTGCTTCGATTCATTGAAGATTGGAGCTATTGTGATGTTTCTGAGAAACCTAAAATAGAACGAGGTCTATGCAATGGAACAAGGAAATACGCAGAAATCTTTCAACGTCAATGACTGACTTGAGCTTAATTGTGCCCAGAAAATAAAGAAGAATTTGGTATATCTCAACAAAAAACAAAAGATATCAAAACAAAACTTTATTTGCAACAATATTAAACCTAACTCTATTTTTTAACAGAATCGCCATTGGTATTGAGACACCCCTCATAACGAGACCAAGTTTTTCAATGCCGATGTTGTAGTCATCTGCCGCTAATGACTGAATCCAAGCGCCAGTCCATGGAGTAGCATCACACGCATTCTCCTTCAAAAAACAGAAAAGAAACTTCAAAAAGCACTATCCAAGACAAATGGAACGTTGTCTGCAGGGATTGTGTTGATTCATGACAACCTCGGCCTCATGCAGCTGGAGCAACACAAGAAAAATTGCAAGGTTTCAAGTGGGACGTTTTTGACCATCCCCCTTACAATCCCAACTTGGGGCCTAGTGATTTTACCTTGATGAAGGTTTCTCGGGAGAACATACTTTCAACGTGATGAAGCGTTTAAAGAAGCAGAACCTCACGGTTATAGTCGGTGGGGGCAGATGAGTATAACATCGTCATTGAAAAACTTGTGTCTCATTATGAGAAGTGCCTCAATAACAATGGCGATTCTGTAGAAAAGTAGTGTTAGGTTTATATTGTTCCAATCGTTCTTTACTTTCTGGACGACCCTCGTATATAATACCAAGAAACTATAACTCCAGAAAAACATAAAACCAAAAATTTACAAAAACTGTAGGGCTCACGCAGATGGGGGTACATCTCTTGTCTTGATAGGGTTATCATCCTGCAAATAATTCTGCATTTTGTATATTTTAACGTTTCATCAAAAATAAAAGAAATGATCAGCAACCGTTTTCTAGCATTTCTATAGTACGTATACTAATAAAAGCCTCGTTTATTTTGTATCTTACCGACATATCGCCAAGACGACGCACGATAGCGTAAAAATTGTTAGGGAAAAGTATCCTTGAAATAGGCTAACTTATAAACGTTTCCAAATCAGGCCGAAGGTTGACGAGATATGGTTCCTTATCGGGTATTTTAATTACAGTTAATTAAAATTTAAATTCTTTTATTTTTATACATAGTTGTGACGTTTATAACTATTATTTTTAATTAATGCCTGTCTTTGAGTTTTTAATGTGATTGACCAATAGTTAGTTTAGTTTATGCTATGATTGATATTATTGCTCTTATTCTGACTACTATAATAAAAGCTTAAATCAGGAGGTTTATCCAATGATTTGGAAAGAAACAAAAATTATTCCCACTTTTAAGACTGGGGATCCAACTGATCCGGTTAAATAAATAAATATAGACTGGAGATGACCTCCAAACGTGATGTATTAATTTTTCTCTCGAAAAATGGTAGAAGCATCGGCCAACTGGTAGCGGCATCGGCCATGATAGTCGAGGTTCCTGGTTCGAACCCAGGTCGCAGAATTTTTCCTTCCATTTTTCGAGAGAAAAATTGATCCGGTTAATTTTAGGCCCGTTTCACTGATTAATATTTATGCAAAAATTTTTGAAAAAAAACAAAGGTTTAGTAGATAATCAATTTGGCTAATCAATTTAGGAGAATGAAGAGTATTGAAAAATCTTTAATTCAATTATGGGATAAAATTGCCAGGGCTTATGATCAAGATAAGGTGATTCTGCTCTTGCTTCTTGATCTATATAAAGCTTTTGATATGGTAGATTTTTAAAATTCTTTTGACTAAGCTTGAGCATTATGGAGTTCGTCGTAGCTTAATAAACTAGTTTTCTAACTATCTAAACTCAAGACAAAGCTTTACTTCTGTGGGAGAAATTATTTCAAACTCAGCGAAAAAAACTGTAGGAGTACCTCAAGGAGCCGCTTTGGGTCCCTTACTGTTCCTTGTTATTATTAATGATCTACCACTGATTGACCCTAAAATGCATTCTTTGCTGTTTGCTGATGATAGGAATGTTCTAGCAATTGCCCAGTCATTGGATTCTGTTTTTATAATAAATCTTAAAGTATGGAAGACATGAATCGACTTCTTGTTAATGTTAAAAAACAAAGATGATGTTGTTTGGTAGTTCTAAGGTGGATGAAAATATAATTTTCTTTTATGATAATATTCAAAAATTCTTGGACTAGTTATACAGAATAGTTTTAAGTGGTCAAGATTGTTTTTGTTTTTTTTGCTTTCTAAATTGAAACCCTATCTTCCAATTGAATGTCTTAGATCGGTTTATTTTGCTTTTTCAAAGTTTGATCTCGTACGTTCTTCCACTGGGGAGGATTGTTGCGAGAGCTTAATTGAAAAAGTATATCGAATACAAAAATGAGCTGTAAGAAGAGTTTGTGGCCTTTCGATTTTTGATCATGTTACTCATAAATTTACTGAGCTTGGAATTCTAGATATTAGTAAATTGTAATTGTTTCGATCATTGTCTCTTTTAAATGACTTTTATACTCTTACTAAAAAATATTTTTTTTATTAAAAATACTAGACATGGTTGAATTATGTAAAAACAAATTACTAAGAATACTTTTATTTTTCGATTGTAAAAATTTTTAATGCTTTACCGATTGATATGAGAGCATGTAGTGGTAAAACTGTTTTTAAGAAAAATTTCTCAAATGTATTAATGATTTTTTTTCTTACTTTCTTTGTTCTTTTATTGACTTTGTAGCTTAATTATCTGACGGCATGAAAAGAAGCTTCTGCTTATTGCAGCCGGATTTCAATAAATAAATAAATAAATAAATAAATAAATAAATATTTCAATTAATACTTTATAGCTAGAGCTACAATAGTTTAATGATATTTTTTTGTTGTAATTTGAATTATTTTTACCGGGAAGGAGTTGCGATAACATTCCGGCTGATACTGCTTTCTCCGGGTCGTCTATCTGTCTATTTATTTATCTATCTATTCATGGGATAAGACGCTTCTGAAATAGGCTAACTTGCAAACCTGTCGCTTACGTTCAAATCGCGGCAAGGGTTAACGAGATCGACTTCATTTCGTGTATTTTCTCTGTGAAATTTTTTTTTAGAAATTGAAGTCCAACGCTCTCGTATCATTAACTGGAGGGGAGAATTTCCTAATGAAGAAGTAAAATCAAGAATTTCTAACAACTAAAATTGGAAATTTTAATTGGACACACACAGTATTCCTTTCGTTGGACAAGCTAATACACAGTCCAGTCACACCAGCAGCCAGAATAACCACCTTTCGCGGCGCGGACAGCTGCGAGACGGGCAGGAAGAGAGTCAGTAAGGTTCTGGAAGGTATTGACAGGAATGTGAAGACGGTGGAGGATCCATGGCGCAACAACCCGATCGAGGTGGTCCCACAGATGCTCTATGGGGTTTAAATCCGGGGAGTTTGGGGGCCAGGGGAGTACCGTAAACGCATCCTCGTGCTCTTCGAACTACGCACGGACACTGCGTGCTGTATGGCACGTAGCATTGTCCTGCTGGAAGATGCCACCGTGCTGAGGAAACACAATCTGCAAGTAGGGGTGGATATGGTTCGAAAGGACAGATGTGTACTTCCAATGATCCATGGTGCCGTCCACATTGATGAGTGCACCCAGGGAATGCCGTGAAAACATTCCCCAGACCTTAACGCTGCCTCCTTCGGCCTGAACCCTTGCGGCATGTGTTGCAGGTTGTTTGTTTTCTGACGCTGAACGCCGTACACGCCATCGCCCATCTGTCCGATGGAGCATAAACCGTGATTCATCGGCAAAAGCCACCTTTCGCCACTCTGTTGCTATCCAGTTGCGGTACTGGTGTGCAAATGTCAGTCTTTGTCGCCGGTGAACAGCCATCAGCATTGGTGCACGAACCGGCCGTCTGCTGCGAAGTCCCATATGCAGCAACGTTCGCTGAACTGTCGCTGAGGATACACGTTTGGTAGCCCCCCTGGTGCCCCACACATGGCTTGTCGCTGATTTTGGATATTGCCATTCTGCATGCACGGTACACTTTCACCACGGCGGCACGCGAACAGTTCACAAAACTAGCCGTTCGGAAATACTGCCGCCCTTGGCTCGGAAGCCGATGATCATGCCCTTTTGGAGGTCGGATAAATCGCTAAGTTTCGCCATGACTCTAACAATTGCAATGTTTTCTACGTCCCTCCGACACCCTTCCTATACCCCCCCCCCACCTCTGATACTGGTACGTACCTTCTGGAGATAACCATTTCCCGCTGATGTTGAACGTAGGAGATGGTCACATTAATGTGACTGGACTGTGTAATTTGTTTATTTCTGCCTATTTCTATAATACCTAGTCTCATTTAAAAAATACGCGATACGAATTTGAAGACGGCAATTTTCCACGGGCTGGAAATAGAGTAGCCCATCAAGAAACTCGTATTCTAGATATTTTTTATTTGGTAAACTGATTTTTTTATATGAACTTCAGAACTAACGACCGACGATCGTTTAATAAAAAATAGACTGATTCACTTGGAATATAAGCCCTGCATTTGACAATTTGACTATAAAATCATGGTTAGAAAATTTATATATTCTGTATGTTAGTAATAAATGATTCATTCGATTTCAGAATGCTGTATTTTTCAAAGTGTAATTGCTACATAAAAAGAACCATAAACTCACTATATTGGCATCATGATATTACCAGTTGGCAGCTGGTAGAACTTAGGGAATGCATTAATGCTGCTGTGATGAACGTTGACAGGGGGAATGATACAATTTGGTATGGACCGAACTCCACTACCACTCGGAGGTTTGTCGTGTGAACAGATGTGCACTCTCATACAGTTCGTCCCTAAAGTATAAATAATCTAAGTAATCAGTCAGAAAAGAAAATTATTAATTTATATCAACCAGCGAAAGCAATGAAACCACAAGCCCACAATACAAAATTTTTAATGGCTCAGATGTACACCCTATTCCAAAAGCGTTTTCAATTTGATGAATCATGTTCGGCGTCCTTGCAATACATTAAACCAGTAAAATTAATCGGTTCAGGCAAGAAGTCGAGTCCGGCGTGATTCTAAGTCACGATTAATTTCACTGGTTTTAATATACACTCACATTCCGAAAGTCATGGGATAGCACCTAATAACGTGTGGGACCTCCTCTAACCCGTCGAATGCCACAGTGCGATGTGGCATTGATTCCACAAGTCGGTGGAAGACATCTGAAGACATTGCCAACCATTCCGACTGGAGAGCTTCCCAAAATTGCTCATTAAGGGCCACTACCCCGGCTTGCACAGTGCATGCTTGACAACTTGGATACATGGCCTCATGGGCTCTGCGCCACATTCGAGCCCTACCATCAGCTCGTGTCAGCTGGAATCGAGACTCATCACACCAGGTCACAAGTTTCCAGTTGACAAGTGTCCAGTCGATGTGTTCATGGGCCCAGGAGAGACGTTGCTGACGATGTCTTCTTGTTAGCAAGGGCATCCTCGCGTGTCTTCTGCTTCCATAACCCAAGGACACCAGATTTCGTTGCACAGTTCGCATCGATACAGCTCTAGTATCATCCTGGTTAAATCTGATGTCATCTGGTGTAGTGTCAGTTGCGTCTATAAAAGTTTTTAATGAAAGAATTGCGAACAATTCTCCGATCATTTTGCGCAATAGTCCTGAGATTAACGTTTTGGATCATTTGCAGTTCTTGAGCATCCTATTCAGACGCCGTTGGTCCCGTTCATTGAGAAGGTGTGGTCGACCATTGCGTTGTCCTTGGTGGGAGTAATGCCGTCAAGTTGGTACTCTCGGTAGACTCTTGAAACTGTGGACCGTGAGATGTTGAATTCTTGAGCCACCTCCGATATTGAATGACCCATACGTCGTGCTCCACATACACGGCCACGTTCATACTCAAAAAGCTCTCGTCGTGTAGCCATTGTCACTCAGAAAACCTTACCCCTTACGCATGCAGTGTAGCTAAACCTACTGACACTGATTTGCATATTTATATTGTTTGCACATGATGCGACTGCCACTTGAAACATAGTAAACTGCTTTCTCATGACTTTTGGAATGTGAGTGTAGTGCAAGGATGCCGAACATCGTTCATCAAAGTGAAAACGCTTATGGAATAGGGTGTACATGATGAAGGGATCGTACACCCCCGAAATGTACATCTGGGGCATTAAAAGTTATATATTGTGGATTTGTGGTTTATTTACTTTTTCTGGTTGATAGTTGTGTCCACAGTTTCTTGGCTCATTTTCACCTGTATTAATTTATAACTTGCTTAATCAGTTTTTTTGTTTTTTTTGTTTTTTTTATCAAAACTAGTATCGCCTGTGTTCGAAATTCGACCAATTGTGTTTGCGATTGTTTTCGTTTACTTTAAAGATTGAAATACATGTACACTGATTGGAAGAAAGTAATTGGACACTTTCGATTTTAGACGTTTTGTCGAATATCTAGAAAAATACTCGACGAATTATCCTGAAATTTCAGGGGTGTAAAAAGGATGTTACACCTCATATATTTCAGCGAAGGTTTTCTCCCGAAGGCAAATAGGGGACCAGCAAAGAAGTGAACCAAAAAAATAATGTTTGGAATCATCCTGTAAAAAATAATGCTTGAAATGCATTCTAGCTGTAGCATCTGCTTAAGAGGCTTGTTTTACTTTTCTGTGTTCATTTGTATGAGAATAGCACGTATATTCATGGAGATATAAAGGTTTCTTTAAAAAGGTCGAAATGTTTTCGTAAGTTTTTTATTTATAACACGCAGGATTTTCAACCCAATGCTATGCCATTTACGGGAAATTGACAAACTACAGTACAGACAACACCCTGCAATCAGAATAGACAAATATTAAATATTTGATAAAATATGAGCATTTTTACTAAATAATGTTTAACTGCACATGCGCATGTGTTACCAAATTGTCTTTTGCATAATTTATTATCCAAATGTATAGAGCTACTCTTATAAAAAGCCCAAGCAAATATCGTGAAAATTGAGAAAGATATCGCCGATAGAATGAGTTGAATTTCAGTTGAATGTATTTCGAGATATTTCAAATTAAAAACTTTTTTTGCTATTGCCAACCAAAAATGCCCCGTTAAAACAGATAACTGATATTGAGGAAGCAGAATTTTGGAACTGCAAAGTGAAGGACTTGTGTTGTAGAAATTGCAAAGAAAATTGGTAGAAGTGTTGCTGTCATATATTCAATCTTAAGAAAAGATCTTCTGATTCTAAAAACGACGTTCCGGTCGACTGAAATCCACAATTTCAAGAGATGACAGGCAAATCTTCCGATTAGCTGCTCATCAAAGAACGTCAGTTTGGGAAATTGAACGTGAATTAAACACCATCCCCAATGCACCATCCACAGAAGACTGCAATTGAATAGTAACCTGGAATATAAGTCAATGATCAGGAAACCACCACTGACTGTAATGGGCAAAAAACACATGTCTTGGACCGATGAATGGATATCATCCCGTTTCAGTGAGGCAAAGAGGTTTAATTTGGACGTTCCTGACCGGTGGAATTATTACCGGCATGGTTTGCGGATCCAAGATCGAAACCTTTATAGTATACAATAAGGAAGAGGAGCGGTTATGGGTGGGTATGTTTTAGCTTGAATGGAATTGCAAACATTGCCTTGTTAGGTTGTCGCCAAAATGCAGAAAAATATCAGCAAACCCTAAACGCTGAAGTAATTGCTAGTAAAGACTGGATTTTGCAACAAAATGATGCTTCCATACATGTGTGAAGATCAACTTTGAACTGGCGACAAGCATGCATTGCATTCAAAGCATGGAGTGGCCACCAAGATTTACGGACATAAATCCTATTGAGAACTTAGTTCTAGCAAGAAATATTTATGCCCACCAGAAACAATTTAGTAGCTGTGAAGAACTAAAAAAGCAAATCAGTGACAATTGGTATAACATAGGGTGAGATCAAAATGCTAACACCGAGTTGAATTAGTGAAGAAAATCATAGTTGCTACGCTAACATTCGTAATAATAATCCTTGCTTCACCAACCCAACTCGGTGTTTGCATTCTTGACTTCGCGCATAGATCCTACTGTCATTCATTTAATTAAAAATATGCCAAATCGTGTTTTTGATGTGATTAAGTCTAACGGTGGTCCAATAAAGTATTAATAAATAAATATCATCAATATTTATTTTATTCCCTCAAAATATTTTTTATTTCTTTATATTTACGGGACAGAAATCTTCGCTATCTTTGAGAAAAATCAAAAATTTTTTACAGAATTTCTTCATAAAATTTAAACGACATTTTGATGGGCGTTTATAAGAATGTTATAGCTTTGATAAAAAAAAATTGATTAAGCAAATTATAAATTACCAGATAATAACTCTTTTCTGACTGATTACTCAGGTTATTTATACTTTTGGGATGCACTGTAGAATATTTGTAGAGTTGTATTTATTTATTTATTTATTTATTTATTTAAATTTGTTATTGAACAAATACAAATGGTGCCCGTAGGGATCCGGTATGGTCAAGTAGGATCCAGAGGGCTCTGAACATAAATTACGATTAATCACAATCAACAATAAAATATAACAATTACAAATGTGGTGATATATAAAATTATAAGCAATACTAAATTAGCAAATGTTAGTGAGTGTTAGTATGGGTTAAATATTTCCAAAGGGCGCCCTTCCAGGCGTCCGCGACAATTTGTTCAATATAAGTCCCCCAAAGATGAAGTTTTCCGTAGCGTGAAACCTTTTAATTCTCGGCGGATAGCTAAATAATGAGTTATGGTGCGAATCTCGCTAGGTGTCTTTGCCCATTCCACGATTCCGGCATAGGAAACGCGGTACTCCCATATTTGTTCTTAGCCTTTCGGAGATATATGTTTCATGCTTGTCTGGTGGAGTAGTTATGTTTGTCCACTACTAAAGTCAGTGTAATCGGAGTGGTTGTATGTAAAAGTGAGTTTAACGACTTATATATACAAGTACATAAGTGAATTTTATTAATCTGGTAGATAGAGAGAATTTTTAAATCCAAAAAGTTATAGGATACCGAAGTGCCACGGGGGACCTTCAAAAGGGTTCGGAGGAACCATTTTTACTTACTTACTTTTCAAACCCGCTTATCCGTTAGGGTCGCGGGGG
>JAHWFO010057799.1:238306-271313 GCA_023313115.1 Rhysida immarginata | reverse complement strand
AACTACTTTGGGATAGTAGGTTATAGGGTCAAATCTATCGGCAACGACCTAAATAATAACGTCCTTAAATATCTAGGGCGATTTTCGCTATAACCCTGTATATAGCAGCGGTTAACCAATAAGAAAAATTATTTGACAACGAAGGAAGCTAAAGGCATCCCATTCAGCTTAGATATAGGACCATGGTCGTTATTCAGCAACCAGTTAGATGGCTTATGCTTGGATATTTAAACAGATTCCAGAACAGATAGCAATTTCTCATCTTTAATAGAATGGATAATTTTACGGCCAGGATTACATTCAGACTTATAAACTCCCGGGCAGGATTCTCTGGGAATCCTGTCTTTTACCATGTCATTATAAACATCATGCTCGTTATGAAATTCATTGTTTATAGTAGTGTTTTTGTTTTCAATAATTATTATTATAAAATATTAAATGATACCCCAAATGGGGAGTAGTGTAAGCCCGTTTTTGGCCAACCTTTATATCATGAAATTAGAAAATATTGCTTTACCTTCCTTCTTTTACTTTCCAGCGCGTTGGAATCGATAAGTCAATGACATTTTCGCCATCTTTGACACTGAATTATTAATTTGATGATCTCTTTTTTTAATGTAAAAGTTGTAAATAATAATAAATAGAAAAAAAAAGAAAAGTGACCAATGTTGAATATGTCATGAAGAAAATCTTGTAGAATGATTCTTGAAGAAAGTCTGTTGTTAGTCAGAAGAAATGAAGTTCACAGGGCACAAGAAATAAAAGTTCACAGGTACAATATAATTTTGAAGGGGTAGTCAAAAGAAAATGATGAAAAACTTGAAGTCTTGAAGTATAAATATAGTAGTGAAATTTAACGTTTTCGAGGTATTTACCTCATCATCAGAATTGAAGATTTGAATGAAATAAAGTTGAAATAAAATATAATAATTATACTCTGTCCAACGAAAGTTAGAGTGGGCGTGTCCAGTTAAACTTCCTATTTCAATTGTTAGACATTGTTGATTCTACTTTATCCACCTTTATTCATTTCACTATGGAGGTAGAGGTTGACCAAAAACTGGCGTTTTTAGATATTGTTGTAGAAAAATGAGGAAATTCTTTATCTTTTGACATCCACCGAAAGAACAACTTGGTCCCTGCATATATTAAGGATGACTCTAATCATTGTCATTCTCAAACGTTAGCAGATGATTTAGTTATAAATGTGTTGGATTCCACTCTACGACGATGCAAGAAACCGAATTAGGAAGTATCAAACTGTACGCCAGATATAAACTGACTTTGAAGAGCGGACGGTGGAAGAATTAATGAAGAAGATTAAGAGACAAGTGGCATGTTGGGATGTTCTCTTACAACAGTTGTTCGTTTGTACTGCCCATAAAACATCAACCAAAGACAGTCCCGTGGACGACAACACATGGGGAGATAACAATTCGCGAAATAAACGATCAACATAATCGAATATCTGGGACCGAGAACAAGTGGAATACCCATACTCTTTAGTATTAAATGAATACGTGTTTGTGTATGCGTGCGTGTGTGTTAATGAGAATATAGGAGAAAGAATAATTACGATTCATCATTTCTTTTTTGTCAGTTTGTATGCCGACAGGTTTGCGAGGACAAGGGGAATATGGAAATCGACGACATTTTCCAGAGCCAGGCTTTTCCAAATAGGACTGACCATCTCATATGGGGAAAGCCAAAAATTGGGAAGGTTAACGATTTAAATACTCCTCGTCATATAATTAAGAGGTAGTAAAATTAATATTGATTAATATACATACTAAACATATTGGTTTTGCAGCTACGTGATCCAGTTTCCTTCTTCAACCCTAAAAAAGAAACTGGCAAGAACAAGTTATTTGGAGGTAAAGGTAATGCACCAAAAAAGGAAGTTCCAGTAAGTAGATTTCATTCAAAAATATCCTTATTTTCCTCCTTTTTTACTTTTTATTTGAAGTCAAATTTTAATGAATTTAAATTTCGCTAAAAATAGCAAATCCTCAAAATAGCCACAATAAATATGTGTATACGGTACTTATAACTCATATTTGAAATAAGCTAGTTGATCACGTGTATGGATCAAATGTGAAAAACGGACCAAGGAGTGGGCCATCCCATATTCTTGTCGAAAACATGTCTTTAAAGAAAACTTATGTTAAAAGTTACGAATAGCCTATGGGAATAAACAACACCATTCTACAGGGTGGTCCATAAATCAGTTCAGGTGTTTGACAGCCAATAACTCCATTGTAGAAAGAAATTTATTTAATCTCTATGTGCGGTTTTCCAGTGCAATATCAATGTGTGATCCATCGAAATCGATTACTGCTTGGAGGCGCAAAGCCACGTTTGCACATATCTTGCGACAGAAGTCAATACGTAGGAATCGCGTTAAATTCTTGGGATATCAGTTCTTTCAGTTCCTCGATGCCGTCAATAGGGTGGGCGTAGACTTTCTCTTTGAGATAGCCCCACAAGATAAAACCGGGGTAAAGATCTGGTAAGCATCTTAGAACTTAGAGTAGTCGTTATAAGTTCCTGAAGATGAAGCGATTCTCGAAACGTCGTCGAACGCACAATAAAAGACGCTAACTATTGCTATTATCGGACCTTTTATTTTTCGTTATTTTTAGGGAAAGTTTCATTCAGAGATCCTATTCAGAGATTCGAGCTATTCTCCTTATTTTACGAATTTAATATACTTTACTCCGTTCAAAAATTGTAGGCTGTCAAAAACCTGAACTTATTTATGGTCCACCCTGTAATTCGTTAATACAGAGGTTGAGTCAGAAGTAGTGGCCGATCACCGCGCAAACTTTTAAATGGGCACCAGACAGGAACCACTCATTGCTAATCCTCAAAGTAGAGTCCATCATGCTCGATGGTCTTCATCCAACGATCAGCCAGTTGGCGGATGCCCTCGCGAAACCACTCCTCCGGTTTCTGGGCGAAAAAGTCACGCACGGCGTCTTCAACCTCACTGACATTGGCGAAGCGCCGTCCACGAAAGAAAGTGCGCCAACGACCGGAAGAGATGGTAGGCGGAAGGTGCCAGGTCGGGGCTGCATGCTGGATGTGGCAGAACGTCGATGCCCTCCAACTCCTGCAACTTAAGCGATGTTCTTCGCGCCCGGTGCGGTGGAGAATTGTCCTGCTGCAGGAGGGCTCTCTTTCGGTTGACCAGGGCAGGCTGCTGGACAGCTAGGGTGGCGTACATTCGCTCGAGTTGTTCAGCATACAGGTCAGCAGTGACACCGTGACCATCATGGACCAGCTCACAGTGCACCAGGCATTTGCATGGCCACCTTTGCATGACCGCTCCTTAGCGCATCTTCCAGGCCCATGTCTCCAGACAAAAAAGCGGGAGAACCACTGTCGTGCTGTCCGTTTATTGGTCACACCCTGACCTTCCACCCTGCAAATTTTGGCGGCTGCTGCTCGCGCACTGGTCCTCTTTTTTACAGTAATGACGAAGGAGCCCGCGTATCACCAATTTTTCTGCCATATTTTTACACTGGCTGACGCAGGTGGCACAATGTCTATGGCATTCAAATTCGTACTGACGTTTCTTCCCACTCTTTTCTCTTAATAAACTGCGATATATTCTTGTGGTAAATGGTCTTTGCCCAGAATTCGTCAAACTCTAATCCCCCCCCCCTCCCTAGTCGGCCTCTGTATCTTCTTAAGTCGCTTTGGTAGAATAGTGGTGGGCATTATAGTGGAATAGAACTAGTGTCTTCACTATATTTTCGTAGCATTTTCCGAATACGGTCTTCTTTAGCAGAAGCTTGTTAATGGGCTACTTTGGTCTTGTCGTTAGTGATGTACAGTCGGGTGCAAGAAGTTTTTACCTTTCTCCGTAGGAACTGAGCTTACCGGATGTTGATCGGTTTGCAAAATCAGGTACTTTTACTGAAAGTCAAGGCAGATTAAACTGGACCTGTTCCTTCTGGATGATAATAGGATAGCAGGTATACGCTTGGGATGTGCTATTCACGTACTTAACTATGAGTTAAGTCTAAACCTTTATGCACCAGACTGTACAGGGTGGGCATAAATTATTAGTGCAATAAAAACGTTCATAACGTTATAACTAGAAAAGCTATATCTACGCGGTTTGCGACAATGAAAACAGAGGCTCTTGAAGTTTTTAGCCGCTTTTATTAACGTGATTGTTCCCAGCATGCAACGCGGTATTGCATCATAATCAATTTGGCGACTCCCGAGTGGAAAGTAATGTCTGTGATATAGTTATGGGAATAAAAATCTCCGATTAAAGTTCAACGATGTTCCCGTTTGGAATATTGGAATAACTCACTTAATAAGACATCATTAAAACGGTAGCTCAAACAATTTCAAGCAAAAGGAAGCGTTTTGTACCAGAAGGGAGCGGGAAGACCATCGACGTCGAATGAAAGTGTTGCAAAAATTACAGAAGCGTTCACCCGCACCCCAGCGAATCAGCGCAAAGTGGTCCAAAATCCCGCAAAGCTGGCCAAAATTCAAAAAATCAATTTCGAATTTTCTAAAATATTATTAGTGTTTCGGAAAGAGAACTAAATTCCTCATCGAATGTTAAATGAACGGATATTTATACAGTAAGAGAAAAGGACGAGACACAAAAACCCTGGAATACAATAAATAATAGTTATTAAATAAAAATAATAATTGACAAAATAATTAATAAATGATATATAAAATCAAAATAAAACTAGAAATAAAAAATAAAATATAATTTTATAGTTAAAAAAATATATTTTATTTTTAATTTCTAGTTTTATTTTGATTTTATTTATTATTTATTAACTATTTTGTCAATTATTATTTATTTTTTTATTTTTATTTAATAACTATCATCGAATGTTACCAATCTCAGATTTATATTTTATATACTTCAAATTCCAGTTCAGTTCAAAGTTGACCTTCGTACGAAAAAATCGTGACAATTCAAAGTAACGGAGATCTCCACCTTCATTCTACAATTACTTCCCCACTCCATTAGATCGAAATTATGCAATGACTTTAATTTATTCAATTTTAATTTAATTTTTAATTTATTTATTACTCATTAAAAAGGAGTTACATTATACCTATATTATTGAATTATTATCCTATCTAACCTTGAATATATACAACTTCTGCAGGACCTGGCTCTCCATAATAACATTACATTGGAATAGGTATCTGGACATAAAGGAATTGTCGATAATAATGTAGCTGATATTCTCCAAAAACAAAGTGTCAAACTAACCCCGATTGGTCCAGAACCTGAAACTGAGTTGTAATTCTCCACTTGAGGTCATCCACCAGGATCCTGAAGGAAGCCTGACTCTTTTTTCTTAGCGAAGCCGGCTTTCTGTAGCTCTTTCTCCTGGTAAATCTATGGGTCTGGTGCAAAATTCTCTCGCTGGAATAAATGCCAAAGGCATCGCTGGTAATTTTCAAGGAAGAAGCGACCCAATTAATAAGAATGGATAAGGTGATGGATTTGCCTGAAGTGCGCCGGCGAATCGTCCAAGCTATACTGTATATCATCCATCACTCAGAAGATGCCTTAATAGCATTTACACGGAGATTGTGTACCGTTTAGATATTTTACGGACCACAAAAAGGAGTTCATATCGAGGTGGACCAATTGATGGTGACATAGCTAGGAGATGTGTGCTCGCAAGTCTGGACAAATGGAATGTCACATGATAGTAGGTAAAGAACTCTTTGAGAAAAGTAATTCAGGACCCGATGTTTCTCAAAATAAAAACAAAAAAAACAAAAACAAAACAAAACCAAAAAAAATGTCACTGGTCATCAGTCATGGTTGTTTGCCTACGACACGGAGAGACAAGGATATAGTCATTAGAATGGCACCCAAATGATCAAAGAAATCACACCTCGCCACATTCAATTTTTACTGGTATAGAAACCTTGAAAGTTTCTGTTTTCATTGTTGCAAACTTCATAGAGATTGTTTTTCTTGGTATAACATTATGAATGTCTTTATGGTACCAACAAGAAATTAATCTTCCCGACGTCATGTACAGTAGATTTTTTCTGTATTGAGGAATATTCTTCCGCAAATTTTCTTGTTAGTTCAGAAAAAAGATCCTAATACTTAAAAATATGATAATACTTCTGTTGTATGCTGTTATTCACTCATTGTACGAGGGGCGATTGATAAATAAGGTCTCCATGGCTGTAACTTTTTTATTTGTTAACCGATTTTCAAAATTCTTCTTTTATCTTATACTCACATTTGCCCTCTATGTAATGCACTATTTACTTTTCGACATAGTCCCCATTACTTTCCAAGCATTGCGCCAACGCGTGACTAGTTGGGTGAACCTGTCGGAGAGGAATTCCGGAGTTGTTGTCGACACCAGGATTGAATGGCAGCGTTTACGTCGCCGTCAGAACCAACTCATGTCTCTTAAGGGGCTCTTTCTTCTTTGGGAAGTGGTGAAAGTCGCAATGTGCAAAGTCTTTCATTTTTGAACTGCAATTTTTCATCTTTGAACTGTAGGCGCTGCAACGCCTCTGATGTGTGGTGACTCGTGTGCGGGCGGACGTTATCGTACTCCAGAAGAGGGTCCAAAGCTGCCATTCAATCCTGGTGTCGACAACAACTCCGGAATTCCTCTCCGACGGGTTCACCCAATTAGTCACGCGTTGGAGCAATGCGTGGAAAGGGATGGGGACTATGTCGAAAAGTGAATAGTGCATTACATAGAGGACAAATGTGAGTATAAGATACAAAAAGAATTTTGAAAATCGGTTAACAAATAAAAAAGTTACAGCCATGGAGACCTTATTTATCAATCGCCCCTCGTAAATTAAGTTAACTTTTCATTTAATAATACTGCTGACATCCAAAAAAAGATTCTGCAAATTTTTTTTTTCAGTTCAATTCATTTAAATTTAAAAGTAACTTAAGCCTTGCTTCTGCAGTTTCTTTATCTTATTTATAACATTATTAGTTCTTTTGAGATGTTCAGTACTCTTAGATAACAGTTAATATATTGAATTATTTCATAATTATTGGCCGACAACTAACATAATTAAAAAAAAACTGTAAAAATCGAAGAAATCCATTTTGTTATTCAGAAAAATATCCGTCCTCAGCATCAATACACTGGTAGAAGAAGCTGACATCACAGTGGTCTAAGAAATTGCTAACGGCATTAACCGTTTGTCCCTCAAGAATTGATCCAAAGGGCGAATTCTGTGAAAGTCTGGTGAATGAGCAGAGTGAGGAGGACCTTGTACCCCAACGCATTGATTTTTTGCATGCTTTCAACAGAATATGACCCAAACGAGAGATGGTTGTTTGTTGCTTAATTTCTGGCGACTTCGTTCAGCCGACGCCGGTACACATCAGTTGTGGATTTGACCACGCTTCAAAAACTCACAAAGCGCTATAGTCTTCAATTCACGATAGAGTGATCAGAACTTCTGTGGGTGCAAGTCGCATTTAGATATTTGCTTCGGTGGCTCTGTTGTCATAAAAAAACCCATATTTCATCAATTGTAAGGATCCGATGCAGAAAATAAGCGCTAATCTCAATGCAAGTTTCCAGACGCCGTAGTTGCTGCTGTTCATTGAGTTTGTGTGGAATCCAGATATCCAGTTCCGGATAGCTGCAAACTATCGCTGGAGATAGGAGATGATCTGCACTGAACTCATGTACTGTAGACGCTGGTTTTTTCCTTCTATTTTCAGTCTTAACTATTCGTGTCTCACATAGCTGGATAACCGGCTCCTGGCTTATGGCCGATATCAATATCATGGCATGGAACTTTGAAAACACTATTCTTTATTGACATTAGCAACCGTTTCGGAGACATTACATCCTAATTTGAATTCGTGCAACGTCACTAATCTCACATCAGGTCACAAACTGCTTTGATCTGACTAATTTATTTAGCACGTAGACTTAACCGATTCACTTTGTACGGGCGTTTGGTTGTTCCTACTACGATGAATGCCTACTATCACGCTCCACAAATAGCCTTAGAGAATCGGCCAATATTGTGAAACAACCCAATAATAGCCATGGATGCTCTACTTGAAGGGAGAAAATCCTAAGTCATACAACTTATTTTAAATATCTCAATGTTCCTTTGTGCTGATTATAATAACCTCTTTATTCTGAGGAGATATCAGAAAGTAATGCCATTTATTTTTTTCAAAGGAAATTACAAACCATACAGGCAGACATTTAACTGCAGTTGAAACTACACGTCTTTATATACTTTTTCACATAGGCACCTTTATGCCAACGCTGCACCAGTTTCAGAATATCCCGCTAATAGAGCTCCGTCGGAGATTTGAGTTCTTCATCAGTCTCAAACCTCTGACCATCCAGAAGTCTCTTTATGGGACCAAAGAGGTGCTAAGTCCGGACAGAAGGCTGGATGATCCATAACCTCCCAACCAAAATGGACCAGTTTTGCTTTGACGACGTTGGCCATATGCGGACTGCGTTGTTATGAAGAAGTCGAACACCGTTTCCTCTTTCTGGTCGCTTATCCCGAATAGCATACAACAGTTTAGTCAACGTTTCACAATAAATAACGGCATTGACGGTTAACCCATGAGGCAGGAATTCTGCGAGTAGGATGCCTTGCATATCCCAAAAAACTAAGCATAATCTTTCGAGCTGCAGATGTTGCAGACTGCAAGCCATTCTGTTGACGGTCTGTTCTGGTGTCAGACTTTTTGGAATCCAACGCGAACAGACTTTGCGGTATCCAAGCTTCTCATGCACCATATCCCATGTAGATTCATAGGATCTGTGAAACGTTTCACTCACTTCTTTCAGGGAAATGCGACGGTTTTCTCCGAATGTGTTGTTCATGTCCTCGATAATGGCGCAGGCCCGCCCAGAACGCTGTTTATCGGCAAAGCTAACACTTCCTTCCCGAAGCATTTTGCAAACATTGGAATAGTCCAGACAGTCGGCGCCGTAAACACCTGCCATTTCCCCATGAACTTGAGCGGGGTTTTTTACCTTTTGCGAAAAAAAACCTTATAAGAGCTCGCTATTTTTCCACTGTAGACGATGTGATAGCAGAGGCCATTTGTGAAACGACTGGTAGCGTGCGCAGGAATAATTCTTGCACCACTCAATTGTCTGTGCATGTATTCAGCCTTCTTTTTGGCTATGTTAACTTTTACACAGTGACTAGAATTCCTCGGTTAAAAAATAAATGGCGTTACTTTCTGATATCCCTTCGTATTATTATCTATATAGACAGATTATAAAATCCTAACATATTAAAAACATTAATTATCGACAATTTTGTGCTGTTGATTTAGCTGTTCTAGTTATTTATATTTGTGGTCATATTGATTATTAAAAATTATTAGTTAACTTTTTAATAGCCATTTTTATGATATTAATTTTAAAATTTCAGTTTAAATAATGTTTTTAAATCTAGATTTGTCTCAGTTTATTATCCTTATCATTCAGTAACTTCTTCTTTTGGAACGGGGGGGGGGGGGTAAGAAATAGTCTCGTTGTTGCCGAAATAAATTAATTATTGCTAATTATATTTAATTTTACGTTGTAAGGAAGAAAAAACCTGTCATATTTTATCAACTGGCATAAATGAAAGCCTAAAGCAGAAGATTGTTGAGGCTCACAACAAACTGCGCCTTAAAGTCGCCAAAGGGAATGAACCTAACCAACCATCGGCAAGCAACATGAACGAACTAGTAAGCAAAAACTCAATTGTCTGTTATGATTTTTTTGATGTTGTGTTCAATAATTATTTTTTAAAGGTAACGGATATATGAACATAATTCACTTAGACTGTAAGCCTTTCCGTGGTGTTTAATTACCTTGACATAGAGAAAGAAGGCGCTTGTGTGCTCAATGATATTGCATGCACCACAAAACCAGACAGGATTCAGTAGAGACGTGAAACTGGATGTATCCAGTCTATTGTGGCCCCACCCATGGAAGAAAGCTGTTGTCCTTGTCACCATAGTATCATGACGTCTATTCACCTGTTCGTTGTGAATGCCTACCCATTTCAATGGAAAATGAAATCTTACATTGGTTGGAAGAAAGATTTTGTGAAACAACAAAACACTTTGGTCTCTTTTTCACTGAAAAGCGGGAAACCCTGAAGTGGCTCGCTTCAGGTTTATTCGTCTGTTCGCTGCTCGCTCTGGCCAGCATCTAAAGATAGATTATGCTTATGATTTAGGGCATCACTTGTGCCACCACCGTGTTTTCCTTAGTAGTCCATATTAAATCTGTTTTGGGATATGTCCCCAATTCGATACGACTAGATTAAAATGTCCTAGTTTTATTGCTTTAGAGTTAGAAAATGAGTTCAAAGTTTATCGATTATCTACATTAATGTCAGTACGTCGAATTGGACTCAAGAGTGGAATTAGTTAATGCCTTTTGCTTTCGGGATCTCTGGCAGCCTTTGTAAGAGAATGGTTTATAACTAATAGCCAATATAGATTTACTACATAGTGGAAATTAGAGGTTCTATATGTGGTATCTTCTTTCCTTGTTGGCCATTTTCCTTATAAAGCAATATACGAGGATAAGTCAATATATAAGTCGCAAAATGGTATAGAAATGAAAGTTGAAATAGTTACCTGATGAAATTAGGTTTTTTCAACGTAATATTCATGAACATTTAGGCACTTATCCCAGCTTTTCACGAGTCCCTCAAAGCCAGCAGTAAAGAAGGTTTGTAGTTGGTGACATAGCCAGCTGGTAACCTACCAACAGAGCTCCTCCATATCCTGAAACCGGTGACCACCTAGGTGATTCTCAGTGAGCCGAAGAGATGAAAGTCGGATGGTGCCAAATCTGGACTTAGGGCGGATGTTCCAGTCTTTCCTAAACTAGGGACCGTATATAGTCATTGCAATATTGTGTAGACGAGCGTTATCATCCAACAAAAGAACTCCATCTCGCAAAGCACCTGGATGTTCCTGCGAATGGCTGAGCGTAACTCTGCCAGGATTCTGCAATCGTGGCTGGCTGCAGTGACTGCGTGACCCTGGGTATGCCTTTACTGTCCCAAAACACGGTGACCATCACCTTCTATACGACTGAGTGACCTTAAACTTCTTGGTTTTGGGTGATGAGGGATATTACCATTCAATACTGGCGCGTTTTGTTTCCGGTTCAAACTGCTGAATAATGATATCGTCACCAATGATGATGCGGTTAAGGAACTTAGGTTCCTGTCTGGCGTATCTCATGAAATGCGGTAAAGATAAGCCCATTCTGGTATCTTCATGTTGGTCAGTGAACTAACGAGGTCAGTGAAACTGCAAGTTGTCATGGACAATGCTGTAAGCTGTTCCGTGTGAGCAATTCAACTGTAAAGCCATTTCGTCGTTAGTCACACGTCTATTGGCACGGACCATGTCTTCCTCTTTTCCCATGGTAGCGTCATTGCGAATTTCTGTAAAATGACCTGGACGAACGGTACCACTGTTGCTAGTTCGACCACCATGAAATGTTCCACCCAATTTTAAACGGGTTTCCTGGATAAACTAAGTATCCTAAACAAGTAACATTTCCTTGTGGACTTGCTCAGCAGATTTGCCCTGCGCCTACAGAAATCGAATTACAGCGCATTGTTCATCATGAGTACAATCAGCTAACACACACGCCATCTTACACAAATGACAATCGATTGACTCACCGCCGCACGAGAACGTGACTCCGAGCGCCGTCTGGTGCTGCCATCTACACCGACACTTGCATAAAAGATCATTGCAACGACCGATATTCATAGCACAATTTCACATTGCAGCAATTTGAAGATATTTTTTTATTTTGCGACTTAGGTATGGACTTCTAGTCCATATGGAATGACCTACCTTACATAATCCGTCAAAAATTAATGTTGATCTCTTCCCGTGGTATAAACACTTGTTTGAACGATTATTAAACAGCACAACGCAGTGTGCTTGTTGATTTGAAGAGTCGAGTCGATGTATGCTTTGTTATCGGTTATGTCGTAAACTGTCGCCCGAGACAGACGGCGTCCTTACACAGGGTGACGAAAAACAAATGGTAGATATTGATACACATAATAGATCATGGTATAGTGATGCATTTTGCCCTATGAACATGGGTCCTCATTTGAACCGATAACTGAGATATGAACAGAAATAAAAATGCCGCCACCAAGATCAACAAGTTAACCTTCGTAAGCTGTTCGTTTTAACCTTACACTTATGGTGTTCGGGTCAAAAATAACCCATAATTCTCTTTTGCAAGATTTTTCACAGATTATCTTATTTATTATTAAAACAATTATAGTATATCATAAATCATTTAAATTTACATTTTGTAGATCATCCAAAACAATTTTAATAATATATAAATAAATTATACAAATAGACAAAGTTATAGGCAGTTAAAAAATGATTTGGGTCAAAAAAGACCCGAACAGCACACGAAGGTTCTGCAACGCCTAGATTAATGAATTTTGGAGAAATAATAGGGTACATAAAACTGTGTATACTATTCAATTTTGATCGTATTCCAACGAGTAGTTTCCGATTTAGGCATTCAAAATCATAACAGTGCTCACATGCGAGAACTAACCAGCACGTGTTACGATGTTGAGTGCGTAACACGGAAACTACTCGTTGGAATTCGATCACAATATATTTTACCGCCGTATGGTCTCATCAAATTTTCCGTCATGCCAAAGGCTTTATCAGCCACTGTTTCGTACGGCAATTTGTTGCTATCGTTATTTATTATGAACCTGGGTTCAGTAATATGTCGTATCTTTTCAGTAAGTTTTCTGTACAACGCTGTCTGTTTGTCTTCGACGACGTCTCATTCTTCGGAATAAAACCCACAAACAGATTGCCTTTTCCACTTCCATCGCCAGTGATTGACCAAACAAGACTGGCTCAATCATCGCTGCAGTCATTTGAACAATGACATCGCCGCAGGCATTTGAACGATGAAACTCGCCTTGTCGCAATCATCTGAACGGTTACCAACAAATGAAACGCGAGTTGTAGTGCGACAACGCGCGATCATGTGAATCCAGCCTAAGTAGCGGAAGAATGGAGCTATAAGGGTCGTTCGTACAAATGAAAACGAAAATTTGTGTGGGAAAAAAAAGACGACGTGTAGGATCATAAGTTTATGTTTTTAACAATTGCGAAACCACACGTGCAAATTGAACAATAGGTTGCAAGTTTTGCATCACCTGAGAAAGAACGACAGCTCGCGCTTCGAAGCTCTGCGAGTGATCGCTTCGTCCAAACAACAAAACCCCCGAAAAAATCAAAAGCAATCGCAAACAGCACGGGGAAGGATGTTGACCGTGTTTTTTGATCGCAAAGGCCCGATTTTACTGGACTTTCTTGAAAAAGGCACCACAGTTAACGCCGCACGATATGGGGAAACATTGAAGGCACTGCGCGCGGCCATCAAATGCAAGCATACTGGACTTCTTACAGAAGGAGTGCTTCTTCTCCACGACAACGCGCGTCCTCACACCTCGAAAGCAACGGTAGACCTCATCAAAAAGTTCAACTGGGAAGCAATGCATCATCCACCTTATAGCCCTGACTTATCCCCATGTGGCTTTCTCAAGCAAGCATCTGAAAGGCCGCAGGTTTCAGTCGGACGATGAAATGAAGGAAGAGGTTTTAGAATGGTTCCGCACGCAACCGAAAGACTTCTTCCATAAAGAACGCCTTGTTTCACAGCGGGATAAATGCCTTAACGCATTTGGAGAGTATTTTTAGATTCCTTGTATACAAAGAAAGAGAATAAGTGATGTATAATAGTTAAGAAGAGAATAGTAAAAAAGACATCACAAAATAACAAAGGGAATAAAATAACAATGTATCTATTTAAACTTATATTCTTATCTTTTACTGAGAGAAAAATTCAGTTATACTTTCAAAAAAATGTTTATACCTGAAGAAGGTCTTTGTAAATAAAATGACCGAAAGGCCTCGTATCATTTATTCCCTTTGTTATTTTGTGATGTCTTTTTTACTATTCCTTGTATACACTTTGGATAAAATAAATAATTTTCGTTTTCATTTGAACGACCCTTAAACTTATTGGTTTTGCTATGTCCGTCCTTTCCCTTTATAATTTCTACATTTTTTGAGATAGAAGGTTGAAATTGGGAATGTTGCTGTCTATCATCATTTCTATGGGCATGTCCATCTTCACTATTTAGTTTGGTTGTGATTGGTGCACTAGGATCGGAATTACGGGGGTGGAAGTCAGAGGGACAAAAGATCTGTGTGGTGTTTAGTTACGTAAAGAAGTGAAATTCAGTATCCAGATTCCTCTAGGAAAGATCTACATTACTATGAAGTTTAGGCCCAATTGTTCCAGTGGGGTCGGAGTTGCGAGGGTGGCAGTCACTTGGTCTTTAAAACTACGGCAACAAATGGCCGTAAAATGGACAAATACAATGGTTTATTAATGTTTAGATAAAATCTATTTTCATCCTTTCGGACATCATCAGTATTTCCAGTTGAAATGTTTAAATGTCTTACAATGGTATTCTTTTTAAATTTTGAACAATACTTCTTCTATTCATTGTTGTTTGGTTATATTGTTGTCATTATTTCGTTATAGCACGGTCTATAGATATTCATGGTCATCGAGCTTCGGCCATTTTTCATTGTTTCGAGAAGCTAAGGAAAACCGATCGCGCCAGGTGCCGCATCAGGGCAACACCTCCTAAAGAGAAAGCCTGTGCACGGAAACGTCATACATTGTTACATCATCTAAGTAGTGCTTTGTTACCAATAATAAGCCCTGAATTTGCACTACTATGATGATGTAACAATGTATGACGGTTTCCGTGCAGAGGCTTTCTCTTTAGGAGGTGTTGATCAGGGCCGATCGTGACCTGCCATATAGGTTTTTCATTGAAACTGAAAATGAAAGTAAAGTTTCTGTCTGTCGATAGGGCGGCGCTGCAGGCGTTTTTGGGCCGATTGTACATGCAGCGCCACTTTTCAATAGAGTTCCTGCCCTATTGGGAGCTAGAAACTTTAGCTTCATTTTAACAATGGAGCTCGATGACCATGAATATCTGTAGACCATGGTTATAGTATTATTAGTATTTATCTTATTTATACATTGTATTTTTATTAATATAAAATATAGTATTATCTTATCTTATAAATATATGTTTAATTACATAGTTCTTGTATTCTTTTGTTTTTGCTTAATAGTTCTTTTATTTTCTTTTCCTTCAGTATTTGGTTGAATAATAAATTACTATCTAATAATTCGGCATTATTTAAAATCTCTTGTGGATAAAATTTATTTAGCATAAAAATAATAAAATTTTCGATGATTATTATTTCTCTCTTATCATTAATTTTGTAGACTAGTTTGCATGTTTCTTCGTAATTCTCGGTTTTATGTTTGCTTAATAAAATGTGTTCTGCATATTTGGAGTTTTTAGTGCATTTTTGATATAATATATATGTTCTTTGAATCTAGTTTCTAAATTTCGATAAGTTTTTCCAATATAAATTTTGTTGTATTCTTTGCATTTAATTTCATATACCCCGCTTTTTTCTTTTTCTATAATTTCTCTTTTGTTTTCTAGTAATGTTATTAATCTATTTTTGGATCTAAAGGCTACTTTTATTTCTTTCTTTTGAAATATTTTTTTAATTTTGTAACTTATATTTCCATGGAAGGTTAGACAAATTCTTTTCTTTTCTTTTTCTTTTGTATTTGTATTATTTTGTTGTTTTTCTCTGATTTCTGTAGCTATATTAATGATTGTTTTATTTATTTGATCTTCCTTGTATCCATTCCCAATCCCAATTTCTTTTATTATTCCTAATTCCTTTTCTCTATATTCTTCTTTTATAGGGTATGTCAAAGCTCTATTAATTAGATTCCTAAATGCTGAGTTTTTGTGGCTCCATGGTTGGTTTGAATTTTTGTGTATGCTGTTTATTGTTGTTGTGGGTTTTCTATAAATGTTATATTCTAATTTTGTTTTACTGTCTTCTTTTTTCTCTATCATTATATCTAAATAGTTTAATTTGTTATCTTTTTCTTCTTCATATGTGAATTTGATATTGTCATCTAGATTATTTAAGTCTTTTAGTATTTCTTCTATGTTAATTGACTTATCTAATATACATAGGGAATTACGAAGAAACATGCAAACTAGTCTACAAAATTAATGATAAGAGAGAAATAATAATCATCGAAATTTTATTATTTTTATGCAAAATAAATTTTATCCACAAGAGATTTTAAATAATGCCGAATTATTAGATAGTAATTTATTATTCAACCAAATACTGAAGAAAGAGAAAATAAAAGAACTATTAAGCAAAAGAATACAGGAACTATGTAATTAAACATATATTTATAAGATAAGATAATACTATATTTTATATTAATAAAAATACAATGTATAAATAAGATAAATACTAATAATACTATAACGAAATAATGACAACAATATAACCAAATAACAATGAATAGAAGAAGTATTGTTCAAAATTTAAAAAGAATACCATTGTAAGACATTTAAACATTTCAACTGGAAATACTGATGATGTCCGAAAGGATGAAAATCGATTTTATCTAAACATTAATAAACCACTGTATCGTAAAATGGACGTTATAAAATTATAACTGTATACAGTACTATGTTCGAAAAAATCAATTATTTGATGAAAAAACTTGGGAGTGCGTTTAAAAAATGCACTAAAAGGGGTAAAAACAGATGAGCAGTGTCCGCTACCTACCTATACCCCACTAGTAGGGATTAATTTCTTTTTAATAAATGTATAAATGTATTTCTGCTTCACAGCTGAAGCTCCTCCTTGGAATATTTACAAGATTTTATTTATAGTTTGATTATGAAGATTTGAGAAATCGGCATCGAAAAAGCGACCGTAACAAAAAAGTAACAGTGTATTCATTCTTGCGATTAGATTGTTATATGACATGCAATTATATCGAGGCCAACGAGAGACAAACGTCATACATTGATGATGTAACAATGTATGACGTTTTCGCGCTCAGGCTTTAAATAGAGGTGGTGTTGGCTCAGGCCTTATCTTTAGGAGGCGTTGCCAGGGCACTCAAAAGTCACATGATCATCGGGTCCGGGCAACAATTCATCTGTAGGTCTACTGGAACCCATTTCTGCATTACCTATTGTGCTCTGTGTGATGGCCCTCTCTTCTAGCAATCGCTCGACATCGTAGTTTCCACTGTAAGAGGCATCTACAAGGTGCATTCACAAAGTTTCAAGACTGATTTTTTCCTGAGTAGGGGAGGGCGCGCAGACCCTTTCGGTGAAGTAGTGGGGGGTGTCAGCTAACCGACAGCACTAGCGGGAGTTACTTCCGGGACGCTGGAGTGAGCAGATCGCTAGTCGCGGAAGTGCGTGTCAGTGATCCCCGTCGAAAACTCGGAGAGTGCGTCAAAAATGCAGAGTCGAAAAAAGCTCCGGCGTTTGAAGGATCGACTCCGCCGCGTCCGCCAGGAGATCAAAGACAATTCTTCACCAAAGACAATGCGCCCTCTCACACGTCGCTCGCCGCCGGCGAAGTTTTGGTTAAGTTCAACGTGGCAACACTGCCCCAGCCACTCTACAGCCCCGACCTAGCTCCGAGCGACTTCTTTCTGTTCCCCTGAATTAAGGGAAGCGACTCGACCTGAAAGAGAAGCGATTCGACAGGATTCCAGCGGTCCAGGCATCTTCGACGAGGTCCCATGACAGCCTTCCGTGCGAAGAGTTCCAGGAAGCCTATGAACAATGGAAAAAACGCTGGCAACGTTGTGTTTCGAAGACTTTTAGTTCGCTGTACAAAAATGTGTAATAAATTGTTTGTTCTAAGAGCAGTCTTGATAGGCTTTCCAAATCCAGAAAGTGTCCTCGGAGGTCGTACATAAAGAGCTCTTTTAAGAAGAACGAATCCACAAATTCCATGGGATTTGAGAGGGATGTCTGATAATGAGAAAACTTTATTCCCTACTTTCCTATTCCATTCGAGCACAGTACTGGACAATCGATTTACAAAGGTTGAGTCAAAAGTAGTGGCCGCTCACCGCGCAAACTTTTAAATGGGCACTAGACAGGAACCATTCATTGCTAATCTTCAAAGTAGAGTCTATCATGCTCGATGGTCTTCATCCAACGATCAGCCAGTTGGCGGATGCCCTCGCGAAACCACTCCTCCGGTTTCTGGGTGAAAAAGTCACGCACGGCGTCTTCAACCTCACTGACATCGGCGAAGCGCCGTCCACGCAGGAAGTGCGCCATGGACCGTTGTCGTGCTTGCGCGGGCGTCAGCTCGTGGGGCACAACTCGGCAGCTCCTGTTGATCTTTCCCATGGCGTGCAGATGTCGAACCACACACGATTGTAATGTCCCGATGTCCGCCGCTAGTCCACGGGTAGTGCTGCCTGGGTTGGCTTCCACTTGTTGCCGTAGGTCCGCGTCATCCACTTCTTTGGGTCTTCCGCTCCTTGGCGCATCTTCCAGGCCCATGTCTCCAGACGAAAAGCTGGAGAACCACCGTCGTGCTGACCGTTCATTGGTCACACCCTGACCTTCCATCCTGCATATTTCGGCAGCTGCTGCCCGCGCACTGGTCCCCTTTTTCCAATAGTGACTAAGGAGCCCGCGTATCACCAATTTTTCTGCCATATTTTACACTGGCTGATGCAGGTAGCACAATGTCTATGGCATTTAAATTCGTACTAACGTTTCTGCCCACTTTTTTCTCATAATAAACTGCGATATACCCTTGTGGTAAATGGTCTTCGCCCAGAATTCGTCAAATTCTCACCCCCCCCTTCCTTCCGAGTCGGCCACTACTTTTGACTCTACCTCTGTAGCAGTGTGGCTGGATGCTTTGTCCTGGTGGATATACAGGGTATTGCAAAAATATATAGGACAGTACTGCTGGGTAGCCTATCCTCTCGCTTCAGGGGCCGCTTCATAAATTGATAATTGGGAAATTTTATTATGTTAACCCATTGACGCCTAAATTGTTAAAAATAGAAATTGAGACTTCATATCTTAAATTTATATTCTGTAGCATGTAAAGACATAAAAAATTACATCTATGGACGACAGCATATAATTTTAAATAAAATCTAAGTTTGGAATCGCTAGGCAATGGGCCAGGAACTGACATCACTACTTAGTTTTCCTATTAAATGAATTAAAAGTTATCATGCAGCATGTTTAATTTTTAAGTATCATGAAATAATTGGCTATTTATTGGACTGCATATTCGTTTCATCGAAATTTTTATTGTGAACTTTTCGGACCTTAATTTCAAAATTCAAAATGTTTCATCGTTATCATCGCTATCATTTCATATTGTCACCTTTTGAACAAGTGCCGAGTCAACAATGAAATCCATTTCTACGAGGTGTGAAAATTATTGCCAGGACAGTGGACTTGAGATTACTGGGACTGTTAGTAGCTTTGTTATTTAGTAATCTTTTAAATTTTATTAGTTTTAAGTCCCCTTTTAATTATATTCTTGTAATTTTTTTATGTCTTTGTAAATGATTTTTTATATCTTTACAGGCTACAGGGTGTTTACGAACTCTGTGTACAAACTTTTACGGGTGGCAGGGGACCTTATTTTGAATATATCTTGCCAATAAATTGGGTCGCAAATGAATCCTTGATAGATAAAAAATTGTCAAACATTATATACAACGGCTGTCTGAGACTTCCTCATATTATCTTCCCTTATCTTCTAAGCAGGGCTGTCAGTAAACACCCGAAGCAGTTGACGGCCAAAGGCACTGTTTATTGCCTCTAAGGAATATTGCGCTAAACCCAAAAGAAAACCTTAGAACACCTAAAGGTAGCCAGACAGACTTAAAAAGCGAGTGAAGCTGCCTACGGGGTCCAGGTGAATATCTTCAAGAAAGGTTAAGCCTACCCGTGAAGTGACGAAAATGTGCCAGAGCGACACAGTCAAAAAGAATGTGATAGGCCGTTTCTTCTGCCAAACCACATATTGAACACGTGGCTCTTTCCGAAAGATTCCCATTCTATTTAGATGTTTATAGAGTAAATCATGATCAGTAAGAAAACCAATGACGATTCGTAATTTATTTCTGTTAAGTTGTAGAATGCCAGATGTTAGACTAGAAGATCTCTTAATCATAAGTCTCACATGTTTTTTTTTTGATCGGTGGTTTGATCCCACCTGTCCATCATTTCTTGATGAGAGATAATATTTATCTCCCTAGCTGCAGTTTGTTTAGAAATACCGCAGAAAGGTTCCGGGCCAATGAAAGTAGATTTGCACCCTGTTTAGCTAAGGTATCAGCAACCTCGTTTCCGACAATACTTTTATGTCCCGGAACCCACTGCAAGGCAACACTGTTGTGAAGAGACAGGACCTGTAGGAGCTGCTGACATTCCAGATTAAGTTTAGAAGTAACCCTAGAAGATTTGATGATCTTGAGGGCCGCTTGACTGTCGCTAAGTATAAAGATGCGCCGATGTACATAGAGCTTTCCTATACATAGCTGCAGACAGTGAATAATGACCAACATCTCTGCCTGGAAAACCGTGGCTCAGTGACCCAATCAACGAAAGTGGAGGTTCTGGGGCTGCCACAATAAACGCCCAGGCCCGAGAGGCCATGATGACGAGAGCCATCTGTGTACCAAATGATGGCTCCCTTGGGAAAATACCAACTCACCCCACCCGGCACTCCCACGGGGTTAATTATGACCTCGCTCGAGGGCTCAGGGAGGGTCCGAGTAGCTGTAATTTCAGAAGGCATCTAGAGAATATGACTGGTTAGAATCTGGCTAATAAAAGTGTGAGACTTCGCTACTAAGTCTATATGAACTTTTCCTGGCAACACATTCGATATATATATCAAGTGGAATCAGGGAAAGTATAATCTCTAAGGCCTTGGTTGGCGTGGCAGAGACAGCACCCATTACCCTCAAACACGCCAATCTTTGAAGAGAGGCCAGCTTGGTTTTAACGGTCAGCTGTTCTGACTTACGTCACCAAACCAGAGCACAATATATCAAAATAGGTCTAACCAGCGTAATATAAAACCAGTAGATCATCTTGGGAGTAAGACCCCAAGATTTACCAAGGGCTCTACGCAACGGTAAAGTCCAACTTTAACTTGATTAATTCTATAATCAAGATGTTGGTTCCAAGTCATTCTACTATCGAGGATAATCCTTAAGTATTTGACTTCCTTTTTCATAATGATCTTCTCACCAAACAGAGTTGGTATTAGATCATAAGAAATGATTTCTCTACGGCCTGTAAGAAGAACTAGAGTGGTCTTCGAGGGATTAACCACATCATGATTGAACTTTATACAAAGCAGTTAGCACAAGATCAAAAGTAGTGAGCTTGTCGATCCCAGAAACGTACATGAGAATGTCACCTGCGTAACCCTGGGCATAAATACCCTAGTCATTAAGAAAGGAAATCAGGTCGTCCACAACCAGGTTCCAGAGCAGGGGGGAGAGAATACCACCCTGTAGACAGCCCCTGGAGGGACGAGCAACGATTTCCTCACCCAATAAGTCGGATATAATTATTCTGTCGGCTAAGAAGACCTGAATCCAATTGCGAATTAGTAGAGAAATTGCTTTGGCATTTAAAGCTTTAGCAATAGAGCCATAGGAAGTGTTATCAAAAGCTCCCTCAATGACGAGAAAAACAGCTAGAGCAAACTCCAAATGGTGCAGAGCTACCTTCGTAGATTTGCCAGACTGATAGGCAAATTGATTAGCGTGAAAGGGTCCAAGAGTCCCAAAATCTTCTCTAATTCGTCCATAAATGATCTTCTCAAAGCATAAAGGAAGACAGACTGATGGGTCGAAAGCTCTTGGCTTGGTCATAGCAACTCTTACCGGGTTTTGGTACGAAGATCACCTTAACCAGCCTCCAGGGATTAGGAATATAGCCTAAAGCTAAACTAATTCTAAAAATTAAACACAGGATTGGCGAGATCACGTCCGATACCTGTTGGAGAATTACCGGAATGATCTCATCAGGCCCAGGTGATTTATACGGATCGAAGGATTACTTCACCAATTGAAGGAGAATTGCCCAAATGACCTACAACGGGTGATTACTTCACCAGCCACGGCCCAACCAGTCCGCGATGTCCTGATCATGGAGTCAAGATACACCGGATCCAATGGAGCAATGAGTTCAGCACCTGGGAAGCGAGTTGTAATCAAAGTCTCAAGGACTTCTCTACTGTTACTGGTGAATTCACCATTAGCTTTCCTGAGAGTGCCAACCATAATAGGCTTATCGCATCTCAAAAAGTTATAGTCTGATTCCTTCCTCAGTCAGATTCACTTATTCACAGAACTTCCTCCATGAAGTGCGTTTAGTGATCTAACAGCTTTATTATAATCAGCGAGGGCATGATAGTCTTTTTCGCCTTCTTAAAAAGCTTTCTTATTCTTTGTCTCCGTAGAAAGAGATCATGGTTCCACCAAACACAGTGGAATCTACTTCTCTTCCTCAACAGGGATAATTGTTATGATACGATTGTACCAGGGTCTGCTGTAACCCATTTACACAAAGCTCCAGGTCAACAGTATCATTAATTCTAGTTGGAAGACTGGAAGTCGCGGAACGAACGTCCTCGCTGTATTGGACCCAATTAGTCCGCTTAGGATCCTTAAACGTTCTATCCCAGTCTGCACCAGCGATGAAAGGAAAGTGGATATGCTGATGGTCACCCAAATATGGTTTCTCATCTACATGCCACTTTCTAATGAATTTCCTTAAATTGGAAGAACCAAAAGTAACATCGATAACCTCCCTTCTTACTGCAGTAATGAAGGTGGCTTATTAACTTGATTAAATATATCTAAATTGTTCTCGAAAATAAAATCGAATAGGAGTTTACTCTGAGATTTGGTTTGGTACTACCTCTCTCCAAGTGTGGTGAGCTTTGGCATCACATCCAACGATGAACGCCACCTTGTATTTCCGCTATATAAATCTTATTTATATCGTCATTGATGGGAGAAGTTTCCTCGTATGGAAGGTAGGCCGACACAAACATTATGTCACGATCTAAACCGTCCAACCGAAGGGCAATTTTCGCCACTGCCATGTCTCTAGAACACAAATGATACATAGGTAGTGCGTTAATGCCGTTTTTAATCAACAGCCAAGCTCGGGGAGATAAATAATTGAAATCATAAATTAATTTACCTTCACAGTTGGACAAACTCTCTGATTCCACCCTTGAAAATCCAGGGCTCCTGAATCAGAGCGATTTGTATATCCTCAGCTAAAAAGATGTTGCTGAGGTTGGCAACAGCCCAGTTTCTTATGCTGAAGATTTCCTTGGAGGCACTTCAGCATTAGACGATGTCTTTTCAGATGGTTCCCTATAACCTTTGCTTGGATCTCAGACAGTCCAATGTACAGTCATGGACAAAAAAAAACCACTCCCTCGCTCTATGCTGCTATATTTTTAAATGAGCGTTTATTACTTTGCTACCAGGTATCTGATATCGTTTAGTTTAATCAGAAAATTAACTACATTTTTAACCAATAAAATCATACCATCCTGTTTTAAACGCTCATTTAAAAATATAGCAGCACAGAGTGAGGGAGCGTTTTTTTTGTCCATGACTGTACAAGTACAAGAACCATTTCTTGTTTCTCAGAATCCTCGCATCCAATTCAGTGTGGATAACACAATGGTTACAACTTGATCCTCAAGTCTGAGGTTAAGGATGCGTCATTGTGTAGATATGTCCTTATTCTGGATATCAATCCTTTTCAGGATTTCAATACCAGAATATTTTTTGAACATCTCTGGGAGTTTCAAGATAATCTTGGTGGTTTTGACGATTGTCTTCGCCTCACCAACCAAGAGAACCTGTCTTTCCCAGGGAGTCATGCTCATGACTGTTGAAGTCAGCCAATTAGTTATATCTTGGTCGGCACAGAGTAAAATAATAGCTCCGGCCTCCAGATGGCAATATTTAAATTGGGGTCCTGTGCCAGAAGGCATGTCCCTCATATGATTCATCAGCAGTTCATGGAAGGCCTCTAACTGCTGCTCATTGAGCTGCTTGTCTGGATAGCCTTCCAGAACTACTGCCATTTTAATTGTAGTTAGTGCTTCGCGAAAATTCCCAGTTTTGGGTTTTTTGAAGCTTCTTGCCCTCTGATGAAGGAGTGTTTCCCACTGACCTAGGTCTTTTAGTCAGATGTGCACCTCCTTAACAGATGGCTGAGGGCCGACCTTAGGTGTTACAGCCTTAGTGCCGTCCAACCTTTTCTTTCTGGGTTTACGGCGTTTAGCCGCCCCAAAAAGTGGTTTAGATAGAGGTTTGCTACTGCCCTCACCCGAGGCCTCCCGCTCTACAACAGGTGGCGCTTCGGGTTTGAGAGCGGCAAACTTATCAACGTCAGATGACTCAGCTGAGGTCACTACAACCTCAGTGGTGTCATCTGTGGTATCCTGTTTCCTCGAAGGGTCTTCAGGTGGGGTAAATAAAATACTATCCACAAAAGGTAGTAGGGACGCAGGATTTACGGTCCATCCCGGGAGTGCCTGCATGCCGGGGATAAGGCAAAATACTCCAGAATGTCGCCAGTTAGACAGGATGCTCCGTGAGAGACACTTTAACCAAAGTGCCATCCAGCCATCGGCACGGGTCGCATAACACCCTGGGTTCTGGAGTTGGTCTGCGTCCCCTTATTGGTTATACGGGGATATCCTGAGTCTAATAACCTAGGATTTCCGCTATCTCAACGTTTTTAATTACCACTTATTACAATTTTTGTAAAATTACAAAAGGTGTTCAAACTGCTGTGAACAGCAATGCATCTTGTCATTGAATTTTTGACACGCCAAAATATTCGCGCTACCAGCTCCTCTTCCGAATCCACAGGATTAACGTATACCATATTTTTCAGATGTCCTCAGAAGAATAAATCTAAAGGGTTTAGGTTCTGCGATCGAGATGGTCAAGCAACTGGTCCAATCCATTGATCACTGACATGGACTGGTCCTCCGTCGTGTTGGAACCACATGATTCTTTGGACAGCCAAGGGACCTCCTCAAACAACTCTGGCAAAACTCGTTTGTAAGAATATTTCATACACATCGGCATTTAAACGTTCTGGAACCATATATGATCCGATGACATGATCACGGAGAATCCCTGCCCAAATATTAACACCGAAATTACCCTTATATGTCTCACATCCGTGGCTTTGAAATTTTTGTTTCTGTATCAAGGATTCATTTATGACCCCCAGTTTATTGGCAAATTACATTCAAAATAAAGTCCTTCACCACTCCTAAAAGTTTGTACATAGAGTTCGTAAGCACCCTGTATGAGTTCCAAGACATTTTCCTGATAGTAGGCAGCATTTATCTTTGCATTAGAGCCCACCTTTTTGATGGTCATACGTCCAATATAGCTGTATCCAGCAACCATCATGAATCCTTTCGGAAAACTCTCCTTGTATTGACACACCCAGTCAAATCGAGTCAATAAAAAATTGCCCGTGTCTTGCCATCTCTCGATAAACAGACCCATTCAAGGTGAATTGCATTTCTCGCCTGCCAAATAACGTTCATTCAATTTTATGTTGGTGGTTCGCCCCTCTGTAATATGTCTTGGCAACAAAGCGTGATCTCGGGCCTTATGGCCGCGTTTTAATTTCAAATCTTGACGAATAATACCTTTTACCGATGTAACAGCGGTTCCAGCCTTCCTTACAATGCCCCGTTGTGTTGGGCAATTTTCCGTAAGACTTAGTCTCTTCACTATTCGAATGTTAGCTTTAGTACAGGAAGAACGGTGCACTTTTCGTTCAGCGGCGCTGCAGTGTTGATTCTTTGGATCCATTTGTCTTCTGCGTTTGATAACGTTTGTTATACCATTCTTGAAAATAATGAAATCTTTTCCCTTACACTGTTCTATTATTCTGGAATTAGACTAACCATGGCTGGAAAGGGTTACGACGTAGCCCTCCCAGAACAATTCAATTCTGAGAGCATATTGACAACAAACTTGAAAATGAAGAACAGAATGACATGCCTATACTTTCCACGCGTTTCAGTGTTAAAGTTTTTCTTTGAATAATTACTTTTTTGAGTAAGAGCGGAAAGGTAATATAAATACTTTAAATGCAGTTTATTGACATGTTAAACTTTATGCTATTGATAAAATTTTTAAAAAACCCATTAAATTGTGATTATATATTTTTTATTTCGTAGCACTGGGATGAAGAATTAGCTGAGCATGCACAAAAGCTGACGAATAGATGTAAATTTCAGCATGATAGGGTCTATTTAAGTGAGTTGTTAATATTAATAATATTTCATTGTATAGTGATATTGATACAAATAATCCCTTAGATATATGAGTATTTTAAACTTGGTACTCTTCTAGTTTTTCAGCCTCCCATTGGTACTCTTCTATTCCTCCCATTGGTACTCTTCTAGTTTTTCAGCCAATACCGTCTTACATGGTGTAAACGGACGACGTTTCATAAATTTAAGGATATGTAGAGGATGAAACTGTGAGCAAAAAAGTCTAATCGCGTTTTTCGATCTGTGGCTCCGTTAAAAAGTTATAGCGCTTTAAAGTTCAGTATCGGTAAGGAATATCGGTATCGGTATCGGCCAGGGTGATTTTAAAAGCTCGTGCCCTAATGAAAAGGCAGGTAGAGGGTGAAATTCTGAGCAAAAAAGTCTAGTCGCGTTTTCGATCTGAGGCTCCGTTAAAGAGTTATAGCGCTTTAAAGTTTCGTGACGTCCTTCCGGAAATCTATCTTGGTACAGACCAGAGACAAATGAAAGTAAGAGACTGGCAGTGACCTCCCCTCTAGTGGTGCCTTCGCGCCGCCATATCGGGATTGGCAAGAAACAGCTGATCGCCGTAGGCAATGCATGTGAATCAATCGCAAACATTTATTTTTTCTAATATCTACCTAAGATATCTCGATGAATTTATTATGGAACCACCAGAAAAACTTGCTCTATTAAACAAAAAAATAATCATTCAAATCGGCCCATCTGATAAAAAGTTATTTGATGATAAATAAAGTTATTTTTAAACATAAATTAAAAAAAAATAGTTTAAATGAAAAAGGAGGAAGATATTATATTAAACAATTAACTAGGAAAATTCTCCTCTATAAATTATAATTTTAAAGTAAATAAAATAAAATATACAGATTACATGAAATTACCTTTGATATGGAGTATAATAATAACTCACCGGACCATATTAAGGTTACTTTCTCTTGTCTCTCTTCTTATTTCGATCTGTATCTGTTTTTTTTTTTTGTTTTTTTTTTTTTGTTTTTTTTTATTTTTTATAATTTATATTAAAAAGCAATTAATTTACGAAAATTCTCCTTTATAAATTCCTTTATTTAAGGTAAATAAAATAAAATATACATATCAACAATAATTTGGATTATAATTTATTTATTTATTTATTATTTATTTATTTAAGAATAAAGGGTTAGAATATACATCAAAGTACAACAGAGATCCGAATGGTCCATATGGACCGACATGTTAGATCTCTGAAGACTCATAAAGATACTAAGAAACAAAAAAACGTGTTAGTACAATCTAAATGAGCAAAAAAAAAACAAAAACATACAGATGGATCGACTGGGCAGATGACAAACAAAAATACTACAGATAATCAGTGGCCCCAAAGTAAATCTGGATATTTCTTCCACGCAGAGTGATTCGGCCTCCGCACAGTAACTCAATCACTCATAATAACTACTTAATAGTTCACAGGTGTGTCTAACATCCTAAAATTCAATAAACATCCTACGATACCAGAATACAAACGTCACTAAGTAAAAACATTGTGGCGCAGCGTATGCAAAGACAGTTAACTGTGCTCCAAAAACTTCATACAACAGGTTGCGTGGGAGGGAGGCTCTACCTACCCCAGTGATAGCTGATCAAAGGCAGACGACCCTCCCTTGTATATTAATACATAAAAAGCAATAAATTTTTAACCTTTTGCGAAACAACGAATACGATGTTATGGAGCGGAGTTCTTGGGGTAATTGCGCCCAATTTTTTACCCCGATAAAGGTAATACATCGACGTCTGTAATTTAGTTTGGCAAAGGGTAAGGAAATATCATTCAGTGTGCGAGTGGAGTAGTTATGCCGTTCACGGTTATAAACAACGGTTACAGGTGAAGTTAACAACAATATAGAATTCAGACTCTTGTAGATAAAAGAACATGATTGTATAAAAAATATCTGGAAAACCGAAGGTATGCGCATGGAAGTAAAGTAAGAAGATACCGAATAAGACTTGAGAACACCAAGTAGGGTTCGAAGGAACCATTTCTGAAGTTTGAACAAGCGGTTAAGATTAGAAGAGAAGGACGATCCCCAGAAAATGGCACAGTAGCAAAGGGAGGAGTGTATCCATGAATAATAAAGAAGAAGAAGAATGCACGATGGTAAGTATTGCAATCTGGAAATCATTCCTTGCTTCCGATTTAGATTCACCAATAAAGTATCAATATGCTGATCCCAGGTCAGATCGTGTGTGATAATCAACCCTAGGTATTTAAAAGAAATCACCGTTTTTATTAGTTGATTATCATAATAAACTGGTAAACTACTTGGAATATTTATTTTGTTACGCTGATAAAATAGCATCACGTTCGTTTTGTGACTATTGACGGTTAACGAATTCTCGACATTCCAGGTTTTTAAGATATTTAGCGCATCGTTAAAGGTATTCGTTAAACTCCTAGTTGCAGTGCTGGACGATAACAAAGTAACGTCATCGGCATACATGAGCACCCTGAAAGAAGAAATCGAGGAAAATGCTCGAGGCAGGTCATTGATGAATAGATTGAATAACAGGGGAGAAAGAACAGACCCCTGAGGAACACCGAGATTCGTTACAACCGTCGCAGAAGACTCGCCAGAATAGGATAAATAATAACTCCTCTGCGTTAGAAAACTTGTTAACCAACGCAGGGGAGGGCCACGAATATTATAGAAATGCGATAATTTATGAATTAACAGCGGAATGGACAAGGAATCGAACGCCTTCGAAAAATCGATGAAGACGGCACCCACGAACTTATTGGCCGCCATTTCAGAAGAAGCATATTCTACTAGTTCGTAACATGCCGTCTCTACGTTCCGTTTCGGTACAAAGCCGTGTTGGCAGGAGCTTATGAACCCAGAATCATAAATATATTGGGATAGACGAATAAAGTAGAGTTTTTCAAAGATCTTTGCAAAGATGGAAAGCGCGGTAACTGGGCGGTAATTAACAAATTGCTTAGGGTCGCCTTTTTTATAGATGGGGGTTACTCGAGCTAACTTAAGCATCTTGGGGTAAGTTCCAGACATTAGCGAGTGATTAAATATCAACGAAAGAGGAAAGGCAAGCGCGTATCGCAAAGAAATGATGATATCCGATCTGAGCTCAAGTGGATCAGAGATAGTGGAAGACTTAATTTGAAAAATTACAGCACGGACTTCATTAACAGTAGTGGGGGCAGCGAAAAAACCTGATACCGGTGTAGACGAAGAACTAGCATAACTAGTATTTAAAGAGGGGGAAATCGGCGAGGAAAGCAAAAGGGTGGAAAGAAAATCCGTTAGGGTTGATGGTGTAATCTCCTTCGGGTGATTAAAAGGAGATGGTCTAGGTAACGAACCCCGGGTTAAACGTTTTAGTGCTTGCCACTTATCTCTGCTGTTTTTAAGCTGAGAAAACAATACATTGAAGTAATCGGATTTCGCTTTTTTTATTTGCTTTTTTAAGCCATTAGAAAACTTCTTAAAAATATTTAGCCTATCGGTGGAAGGATTTTTGCGAAATTTACGGTAGAGCTTGTTCTTCGTTTGAACATCGATTAAAATCTGTGCAGAGACCCATGGTTGACGAATAGTCTTGTCATAGCTAGTATTGCTACACAGCGAGGCAAGTGGCAAATATCTATCGCGCCCAGTTCGATAATGGGCCAAAAAAACCTCAAAAAGCTGGTCGGTATCATCACAACCAGCGAACATAGCTTCCCAGTCGGACATCATAAGATACGAATTAAAAACGGCGATCCGGTTAGAAGTAATCACTCGCCTACGTCTGGTCTTAGGCTTGTTAGCTTTAGGAGTATTTATATCGAAGATGGTCAGAATCGGAAAATGGTCAGTTGCTAAAATATCTATTGAATTGCTAAACCGAATCTTATTCAAATTTGTAAAGCAAGCATCAATAGCTGAATAGGTTTGATGGTGGGAGGAGAAATGGGTATAAGAAAAAGAAGTAGACAACAAGCCTGCACGTGTTATAGGGTCCAGAAGTAAATTAAGAGTTGGGGTAGGTTTACAAAAATCAATATTAAAATCACCAACTAAAATCACCCCCTTTCCCATTTTTTGAACATCCATCAATAAAGAAGATAGGAAAGTGCAAAGTGATTGGAAATGGCCCATCGGAGGACGATAGACTGCAATAAGAATAAATTTGTTGTTAATAGTAATTGTTAATATTTCGTAGTCAACCGTTACCGTAGTATACTGAGGTATAACGTCAAAGGAAAGGAAAAATGATAGGTAAATGCAAAGGCCACCCCCACGCTTGTTATTACGATTAATGGATGTTACCTGAAAACCGGGAATTGCTGGAATCTCACTGGCATCATGACACCAAGTTTCAGTGAATACTAATATATCCGGAGTCAAAGTGATATTTTCAAGATTAACCAATATTGTTGGTAGATTGGCATTAATACTTCTTATATTCAAATACCACAGCGAGAGCTGGGTGACAGATACAGCGCCTGAAACATTGTGTATGTCAAAATACGCCTTAACGGACTCCGCTGAAACCGGCAAAGAGTACGAAGGCATACCATCGAGGATTGGAATACTTTGGGAGCCAAAATAGCAGGACATAGTCTGATCCACAAACTACAGGAAAACAATTCCTAAGTAATCAAACACAATAGGAATAATAGTATAAGTAATCACTCTCAGGAAAAATGGAGGAGAGAGTAAGGCAAGCAAATTAAAACTTAGACCCAGCATATGGACATACAAAAACATCTATGACAAAAAAATTAACAGAAAAATACCAACGAAAAAGTTGTCTTAATTTCAGAGAAGATAACTAACTTCGTACTCTTCGTGGGTCAAGATCATACATTACATTGGTCAAAAAAACAATCGTTACTGAATACAAGTAATACAGGAGTCATTACATAAATACAAATAATAAAAAAATTGTAAAACTAAATTATTAGTACCTATGGCATCGCAATTATATACTAGCTTTGGCAACAGAATATTTGGCTTATACTATATATTTGAATTATACTGGATTCACATTTGTCTTAAATAAATTTCAAACGAGAGAAATTAGATATACGCTATACATAATACAGTAAATTGGCGACAATAAAAAGAATGAAAAAAAATCCACAGTTACTTAAGTCACGGAATTGAAGTCTTCCGTCGACGAAACACGGACGGGCTTGCCGACCGAATCTTTCACGAAAATTCGACCGCCAAAACTCCAAGCCGACTTCACACCAAATCTCGCCTTCGCCGCTTTCAATAACTTGTATCTCGAAGCGGTCAAGTCCTCCAGAATCACCACTTTAGTATCTTGCAGGTATCTGCGATTCTTAATGATGAGGTCACGCAGCATCGGCGACGCCAGCTGCATGATGATGGGACGGGGCGAAGGTGACGACCGTGGACCTAGCCGATGTATAGAGAGAATGTCCGCGGGTTTAACAGAAATATCCAATTTGTCCGCCAATAGATCCGGAATTACAGTGGTAAGAATTTCCGCAGGCTTCTCTGCCACTCCGAAGATCCTAACGTTGGAGCGGCGAGAGTACTGCTCCAAGTCGTCGATTGATTTAGAATTCACCTCGATCCTAGAAACACCATTTCTAATAACTTCATTTTCCAATGATACGAACTTGTCCTGGAGGACAACGTACTTCTGATCGAGAGATTGTAATTGAGTACTAACAGAACTCATTTGGAGCGACAGAGTTTCCAGCTTTTTCGTAATTTCATCTAACCTTGAATTAATCTTCTGAGTTAGTATCTCGCCAATGATAGCACTAATTTTTTCAACAAATTGCGTATTCTTGAAAATCTCCAACACCGCCTTCTCAACTTGGGAAGTTAGGGTGTCTTCGATAAGAGACTTCGCCGGAGAATCAGTTGAAGGAGGGCGGAGATAATTAGATGCCTGTTTGGCAGGCTTTCCGGCTCCTTCACGAGGCATGTTGAGTAAAAAGACGAAGAATGTAACTTGAAAAATACAAAATAAAATTACTCACTCACATAAAAAAAATTGTATCACGTTGAAACATGCACCGGCGGAGGACTAGTCCATAGGCAGTCGAAGGAGAGGCCTCAAGGTAATGGAATCGTCGACGGATTCGATTAAAATCTGATGATTTCAATCTATAAAGGTTTAATTGGTTATTAATGAACTGTATATTTTATTTTATTTTATTTACTTTAAAATTATAATTTATAAATGAGAATTTTCGTAAATTAATTGCTTTTTAATAAAAATATAAAGAAAATAGCAAAAAACAGATACAGATCGAAATGAGAACAGACAAGCGAAAGTAACCTCCCCCCCCCCTTTTAAAATAACCCTCATTGTTGTTCTGGCGCGAATCTATTGTTTCATAATTTATGAAAGAAAAAACATGCCTGTCAGTTGTTGTGCATATAATTGCACAAATCGTTTTTTAAAAGGATCCAATATTTCATTTCACAAGTAATCATGTGTATTAATAATATGTTAATAGTTTATTACAATATGTGGATTAATAAACTGATTATTATCAGCGCCAAGTGAAAGTAATTACTTTCACTTGTCTCTGGTCCAATTATTTTATTCAACTGAGAATTATTTCTTCCTTTTTTTGTTTAAAAAAAATGAGTACCTTTTAAAAGTATTTTAGGTTACCAGATTTTC